>CM022301.1:368628714-368878813 GCA_011799875.1 Thinopyrum elongatum
CATCAGATATCTGAGTACAGATATGAAATAGAAACAGAAAGGCCTTTAGAAAGGCGGGGCAAAATAAAACACTACGATCGAAAGGCGAAGGCCTCCTGCCTGGGACCCTCCGATCCTACTCCTGGTCGTCAGTCAACTCGTAGTAGTATCCATCCTCTGGGTAGTAGTAGTAGCGATCGTCGGGGCATCTGTCTCAGGGGGCTCCGTCCTCTGGTCACGTCAAACTGATATGGGGAGAAAAAGGAAAACAAAGCAACCGTGAGTACTCAGAAGTACTCAGCAAGCAAGGATCTACACTACATATGCAACATTTTCAAGGGGAGGCTGTATATGTGGACTGGGCTGCAGAAATGCCAGAATAGAGAGAAGGCCTAGTCCTATCGAAGACTAGCATCTTCAGCGGTCTTGCAGCAGTAGAAGAGAGTAGAACAATACCATATAATGTAGCAGTAATAATATCAACCTCACCCAGAGATCCTTTCTCGACTCCCTGCGAGAAAGTAATCCCAGAGCCATACAGTCATCAACCTCGTCCTGAGATCCCTTCTCGACTCCCTGCGAGAAGCAATCCCAGAGCCATAGTATCCAAGTATCCAGTTCTAAAATGTATCAATCAGGATACAACTCCGAGTGTCCTTTACCGTAGGACCGGCTATCGATAGAGATGTTCTTCCTTGCAGGGGTGCACCAACTTACCCATCACGCTCGCTTAACTCCGGCCGGACACACTTTCCTGGGTCATGCCCGGCCTCGGCCAAACAACACATCGCAACCCTACCTACAGCTCAGCAGAGAGGTCCCCGCCGGTCTACATCCTAAGCGCTCAGGGGTCTTGGTCCATCGCCCTGTGCACTCCGGGTCGTTGCGAGCAGGGTGAAGCCAGGCACCCGGAGGGCGCCGGTCCGTCCCGGCCTCAAGGCTGAACTAGACGTCTGACAGAGCTTTCGGCTGATGCATACGATGCAGAACGCCCATACTATGCCCACGTGATGGTTAGTGCTATCAGGCCAGAGGCCTGCTCGGATCAAATATCCAAATCGTTAATGGACTAGGGCTTGCGGTAACGAGCAGAGACTCACGAAAGATGTGACCCCGTCACCCCGTCTCGAGGACTTGCTGCAAGGGCTAAGAATGCCCGGCCGCGCCTCGTATTCACCACTCGGGCACCACACTGGCAACCCGCCTTCACATCACACGCGGGTACCCCTCAGGGTCGACCCGCCTTTCCAAGTAACATTGTAAAGTCCAAGTATCCGTGTGTCCATAACATCAGGGAATCCGAGGTATCACCCTCATTGAATTCCCACTCGATGTATCCGTCAAGTAAATATGGGGTTCGACACTTACGTCCATAGAGAACTTCAAAGGGGGCCATTTTCAAGCTGGCTTGATAGCTGTTGTTATAGGAGAACTCGGCATATGGAAGAGATTCTTCCCACTTCTTGCCAAACGATATAACACAAGCTCGCAACATGTCTTCAAGCACTTGATTAACTCGTTCAACTTGGCCTTGGGATTGGGGGTGATAAGCTGAACTCCAGGTGATATGAGTTCCCATAGCTGTTTGAAAGCTTTCCCAGAAATGACCGGTGAATATGCTGCCACGGTCTGAACTGATCTCTTTCGGAATACCGTGGAGTGAAACAATTCTGGAGATATATAATTCTGCTAACTGACTAGCAGTGATCGTCTCCTTGACAGGCAGGAAGTGTGCAACTTTGGAGAGTTGGTCGACGACGACAAGAATAGCGTCGTGACCCTTCTGTGACCTGGGAAGTCCTGTAATGAAATCCATCTGAACCTTGTCCCATTTCCATAAAGGAATAGGTAACGGTTGCAGAATTCCAGCAGGCTTCTGATGTTCTGCTTTAACGCGTCGACACACATCACATTCAGCAACATAACGAGCAATGTCCTGCTTCATTTTAGACCACCAGTACCTTTGACGGAGATCACGATACATCTTGGTGCTACCCGGATGAATAGACAATGGTGTGTCATGTGCCTCCTTCATTACTTTGTCAGTCATGAGTTCGAAACGAGGTACCACAATGCGGTTTCTGAAATACAAGGTTCCATCTTCAGACAGCGAGAAATCCCTGTACTTTACAAGGTGAAGGTCTTTCTTCATCAGATCAACTTCAGCATCTTTAGCTTGCGCATCCTTAACAGCTTTCTCAAGATCTGGTTGTATCACAAGGTTATTTAGAGAGCCCTGTGGGACAATACGGAGATTCAGCTTGCCCAGTTCTTCGAAAAGACGAGGTTGAGCTCACCTAACCATTAGGTTGTCGCAATAGGACTTGCGGCTTAAGGCATCTGCCATCACGTTAGCCTTGCCAGGGGTATAGGAAATACCCAAATCATAGTCCGCAATGGCCTCCATCCATCTTTGCTGACGGAGGTTTAGAGAAGGTTGAGTGAACAACTACTTCAGACTTTTATGATCCGTGTAGATCTCGCAACGATTACCGAGAAGGTAATGTCGCCACAACTGCAATGCATAGATCACAGCAGCTAGTTCTAGATCATGTACCGGATAATTCTCTTCATGTGGGCGCAACTGACGAGAGCCATAAGCAATCACTTTACGCTCTTGCATTAGGACACAGCCTAATCCTTCACGGGATGCGTCACAATAGATCACAAAGTCTTTGCGGGTATCTGGAGGAGATAGTATTGGGGTATTGTAACGGATTGACATCTGCCCCAGTGGATAAAGAATGTACTCTGGATGTATCCCTGCTCGAACAGCTGGTAGCTGCGTCGCAGGGTGTGGTGGAAACAAACGATCCATCTGAAACAGAGGAAACTCAAGATTGTCAAAAGACAAGGAGAAGTATAACCGATCTCGGAGAGAAAGGTTAAACAAAACAATGGAAAGGAAAATGATTATCAGACTAATCAGATCAATGTCAGGGAAATCGCACATATATCCAGCTCTCCGGGTGGACGAGAATTACGAGATCCTAAGTGTCGGCGTTAGTAAACTTTTAACCCGAATAGAAGAGAGATCAGAGTCCCAGAGTAAGGATCGAGGAGTAAAAGATCCTAATACCACCCAATTGGCGACGTGGGCCCGTAAGCCACACAGCCAAGTTAGTAAATCAGTTTTCAAGTTCTAGACTCAACTTCGGCCAAGGAGTTGGAAAGGGGGTTCCTACAGTCAGTCGGCTCTGATACCAACTTGTGACGCCCCCGGCCCGATCGTGCACTAATCATACACGCAAATGCACACGATCAAGCCTAAGGACTCACGGGAAGATATCACAACACAACTCTAAAACATAAATAAAGTCATACAAGCTTTATATTACAAGCCAGGGGCCTCGAGGGCTCGAATACATAAGCTTGCGAACAAGCGTCAGCGGAAGCATCAGATATCTGAGTACAGATATGAAATAGAAACAGAAAGGCCTTTAGAAAGGCGGGGCAAAATAAAACACTACGATCGAAAGGCGAAGGCCTCCTGCCTGGGACCCTCCGATCCTACTCCTGGTCGTCAGTCAACTCGTAGTAGTATCCATCCTCTGGGTAGTAGTAGTAGCGATCGTCGGCAGGGCAGCTGTCTCAGGGGCTCCGTCCTCTGGTCACGTCAAACTGATATGGGGAGAAAAGGGAAAACAAAAGCAACCGTGAGTACTCAGAAGTACTCAGCAAGCAAGGATCTACACTACATATGCAACATTATCAAGGGGAGGCTGTATATGTGGACTGGGCTGCAGAAATGCCAGAATAGAGAGAAGGCCTAGTCCTATCGAAGACTAGCATCTTCAGCGGTCTTGCAGCAGTAGAAGAGAGTAGAACAATACCATATAATGTAGCAGTAATAATATCAACCTCACCCAGAGATCCTTTCTCGACTCCCTGCGAGAAAGTAATCCCAGAGCCATACAGTCATCAACCTCGTCCTGAGATCCCTTCTCGACTCCCTGCGAGAAGCAATCCCAGAGCCATAGTATCCAAGTATCCAGTTCTAAAATGTATCAATCAGGATACAACTCCGAGTGTCCTTTACCGTAGGACCGGCTATCGATAGAGATGTTCTTCCCTGCAGGGGTGCACCAACTTACCCATCACGCTCGCTTAACTCCGGCCGGACACACTTTCCTGGGTCATGCCCGGCCTCGGCCAAACAACACATCGCAACCCTACCTACAGCTCAGCAGAGAGGTCCCCGCCGGTCTACATCCTAAGCGCTCAGGGGTCTTGGGCCATCGCCCTGTGCACTCCGGGTCGTTGCGAGCAGGGTGAAGCCAGGCACCCGGAGGGCGCCGGTCCGTCCCGGCCTCAAGGCTGAACTAGACGTCTGACAGAGCTTTCGGCTGATGCATACGATGCAGAACGCCCATACTATGCCCACGTGATGGTTAGTGCTATCAGGCCAGAGGCCTGCTCGGATCAAATATCCAAATCGTTAATGGACTAGGGCTTGCGGTAACGAGCAGAGACTCACGAAAGATGTGACCCCGTCACCCCGTCTCGAGGACTTGCTGCAAGGGCTAAGAATGCCCGGCCGCGCCTCGTATTCACCACTCGGGCACCACACTGGCAACCCGCCTTCACATCACACGCGGGTACCCCTCAGGGTCGACCCGCCTTTCCAAGTAACATTGTAAAGTCCAAGTATCCGTGTGTCCATAACATCAGGGAATCCGAGGTATCACCCTCATTGAATTCCCACTCGATGTATCCGTCAAGGTGAACTAGGAGGAATCACCCTCACTGGGTCCACACTTGAGGTGTTGTACGACAGCGTCGTTATCGGAAGCGGTGAAGGAGGAATCACCCTCGATGACCACGACCGAATAACTACTCTACAGAGTTAACATCAGAAGTGCTACATGAGGTTTCACCCTCGACACTCGATAGTAACGCTGCAGTGTCGTTACAACTAAGGGGGGTGATGTGCGGTGTCGGGTCCTGGTCTTCAATCCCATTGATTGGGTCTTCTGACGATCCAGCGCGGCAGTCGGGATAAGTGGGGTCACTGATAGGTCTCTACCCAGCCTAGACTAAACAGTTTAGGATATGTAGGTAATTATCAACAGCAGGTTACAATGAACAGGCTATGCATCAGAATAGGTAAAGCAGCAGCAGCAGCAGCAATTCTAATGCAAGCATGAGAAATAGAATGGGCGATATCGGTATGCTCAAAGGGGGGGGGCTTGCCTGGTTGCTCGGCGGCAAGGGCAAGGTCGTCTATGGTGTCTTCGGGCTCCGGAGCTGCGTCGGTCTCGGGGACGACGTCGGGGTCGGGGGCTATCGAGAGAGAAGAGGGGGAGGAAACAGTATAAATATATAGCAAACATGAGCATGACAAATACGATACACGGTGCTAGGGGTAGTCTAACGCAGCATCACACATAACAGACGGAGCGGGAGAATATCTGACGATATTTCCCGGGTCTTTGGAATTATCGGACAGAGGATAAGAGGGGAACGGTTGCAAGTTCGGATAGTTAGAGACGTGTGGCGGACAAACGGACCGCGTATTCAGATTCGTCTCGTCGTCCTGAGTAACTTTCATGTATAAAGTTTTTCGATCTGAGTTACGGATTATTTTATATGATTTTCTAAAGCTTTTATTAATTTTCTGAATTTATTTTTATTATTTAAATTAAACATTATCCAGAATAGTGCTCGCTGATGTCAGTATGACATCATGCTGATGTCAGCAAGGTTAATTAGGTTAACTAATTAATTAGCTCTAATTAACCAGGGTTACTTAAGTTAATTAACATTTAATTAATCTAATTAATCAAATTAGACTAATCTAAACAGTGTTAATTAACTAATTAATTATTTATTTTAATTATATTGTTTATTATTATTTATTTTAATTAACAGGCAGGGCTGTAGGCCCCACTGGTCAGTGGACCAGGGCCGGACATGTCCGGAGCATGCCCGTTTGGGACCAGACATGTCCGGTACCCAAATGGCACGCGCGGGCGCGGGCGGGCGAGGCCGCGGCAGCGCGCGGCAGTGCGCGCGGGGCCGGAGCGGCAGGGGGGGTGGCGGCGCGCGGCGCAGGTTGCGGGGCCGGAGCGCGCGGGCGCGGGTCGGACGATGGCGGGGCGAGCAACAGGCGAAGGCGGGCGCGCAGGGACGGTGCGGTAGGGCGGCGAGGGAGTGGCGCAGGGGAGGAGGCGACGGGGATGGGCGAGGCCGTGCGCGAGCGGGACTGGGCCCGGGCGAGCGCGACCGGCGGCGACATGCGGGCGCGGCGTCGGGGAGAGAGAAGAGGAGAGGGGCGCGGCTCACCCCCGATGCAGGGTCAAGGCAGCGGGCGCGACGAGCGGAGGCGCGGCGCGGGGCGAAGCAGCGCGCGAGCGGCGCGGGGAGTGGACGCGGCTCGTGGGCACGCGCTGAGGACGGCCGGCGAGCGGGACCACGGCGGGCGGCGCGACAACGGCGAGGTCACGACGGGGGTTTGCTCACCCGCGTTGAAGGGGAGGCCCGATGCAGGGGAACGCGATGGCGGGGAGGCGGCGCGTCGGGGTCGAGGAGGCGACGTAGGGCGGCGACGGGACGGCGTGCGGCGAGGCGGCGCGGCGTCGGGCGGCGCCGTCAGGCGCGCGGGCGAGAGGGAGGAGAGGGGGATCGGGGGGGAGAGTGGGGGTGTTCGGGGTTAGGGTTTGGGGGTGAGGGGGGGTTATGGGCGCTGGTGGGCCGGCCTGTTGGGTGCCGGCCCAGCTGGGCCACGGCCTAGTGGGGGGGGGGCTTTTCCTTTTTCCTTTTTTTTATATTATTTATTTTCCTTTTCTGTTTTCTCTTTTATTTTATTCCAAAAGACTTTTGTAAAATATGAGACTTGCTCCATTATTTACAGTGCATTATCTGTCACTGCTAGAAATTGGTTTGGCGTCCATATCTTTTTGTTTGGATTTTATTTAATTGAAAAAGGATTAAATAGTGCTATCCCCCTACTGTTTCTTGCTGTTTGAGTCCTTTTACAATTCCAATAAATGTTGTAATCATTTTTACAAATGCTATGGGAATATTTGCAACAGGATGCACATTTTAGTTTTCAGGTTTGGACAACTTTTATTTTCCACTTTCATTTAAATTTGGATTTTGACTTAGGAGTTGAAATGCATTATGATGCAAATGATGATCATGCACTGTTAATCATGCTGACTTGGCATTGTCAAAAGGGTGATTACTGTAGTTAACCACCGGGGGTGTTACAGTCATGATTGTCTTTGAAGAATGATGCTTCTTAGCCAATTTACAGCCTCACATGCAGCACAGAGACGATCCTTGTCGAATCTCACATCAGGAATGCCACAGAGATGATTTTTCTTCACTAGAGTCTACAAATTTCTCATACCTGCATGATCAAGTCTTCGGTGCCACAGCCAACCTTCGGTTGCTTTTGCAAGAAAACAAGTTTGGACTGAGGTACCCTTAGAGAAATCCACAATATATAAATCACCTTTTCTATTTCCCTCAAAGACGAAGGAATTGTTAGAGGCCATAAAGACAATGCATTTGGATATAGAAAATAGAACTAGCATGCCTAGATCACATAGCTTGCCAACTGACATGAGGTTAAATCCAAGAGACTGAACAAGTAAAACATCATTGATAGTCTTGTCTCTGGATATAGCAATTTTACCTAACCCAATTACCTTTCCTTTGTTGTTGTCGCCAAAAGTGTTATACTTCAGAGGCGAAGCAGTTAGGTTGGGGCCGACAAACAACGACTTGTCTCCGGTCATATGACTAGTGCATCCACTATCCATTATCCATTCGGTACACCCGGAGACATAGTCCTGCAGAAGAATTAGACTTTCTTAACCACCCACATCTTTGCAGGTGGCTTCGAAACAAATGAGCGAGCAGGATAGGATTTCTTTCGATAACCATAATTGTTACTCGAAGCAGTACAAGCATAATCAAAAAAATAGGCATTAAAATTCTTTCCAGATGAATGAGTATAGTGGTTGAATGAGGTATGCATGTACTCATTTTGTCGAACGTAATAACGAGCATTTTCTGCCTATATGGTTAGCACTGGAGTAATAGACAATGCATCGATAGTTTTCTTTGGGGGGCCATTCCTGCTGTTAGGTCCAACATAGCGAGCAACAACCTCACCACGTTGGTTTTTGAACAGATTATAGTTGTCCAGAGAATCATCATAAGAGTATTCAGGAATAGGAGAGTCATATCCCAAAAGCAAAGCTGGATCGAGCATCTTGCTCTTGGCCGGCACCAACACAGTGCGAGGATATTGATCAGGTTTCCAGTAGGTACCATTTTCATTCAGTTTCCTTTCGAAATCGATACCTTCTTTCCTGGGATTTTTGTGAAGAATGGATTTCTTCAGAACATTGCATAGGGTTTGATGCCCTTTGAGAGATTTGAACATTCCTGTCTGAATAAGATCCTTCAACCTAGCATTTTCATCCGAGACAGAACCATTTTCCTCGACAGAGGGGTTAGCATTCACAGAAGATTCAGCATTTGATTCAGCATTATTGCATTCAAGGCATTTCAAGCAGGGTGGAACAAATACTTCAGGTTTCTCTTTGAGTTGTTTGATGAGAAGAGAATTTTCTCTAATCAAATCCTCATGAGCCTCTCTCAGTGACTCGAGTTCCAGTTAACTTTTTAGGTAATCATAAGTCAATCTTTCGTGGTCGGCCGAGAGAAAATCATGACGATTTGATAGTTCTTCCATTCGTGACATGAAAGAGGAATGCTCTTCTGTCGATGACCGGTTTATCTCCATCTCCTCAACCAACAACCCTTCAGATTTCCTGAGGGTTTTCTCAATTTTCTCAAGAGAGTTTTGTTGTATATTAGCAATTTTGATCAGTTTAGCATGGTCATGCTCATCCGAAGAATATTGATCACTGGAGTGAACCTTGTGATGTTTGGAAGATACCTTTTCTTTCGAAGCCTTGGCCATGAAGTAGTAGGCAAGAGATTCGTTGTCGCTTGACTGGTTGTTGAAGAAGTTTGATGCAGGAGTGGAAGCACATGCGATACCAGCCATGCCAGAATCAGAATCCTCATCGGATTCATCAACTTCTTCGGAGTCAGATGATTCTTCTTCATCAGAATCCATCTCCTTGACGATGTACGCCTTGGCCTTGCGGGAGGTATTCTTGCGGTTGGAGGTGGACTTGGAAGGATTCCTTGAGGAAAATCTTGACGAAGACTTGGAGGTGGAGCTGTCCTTCTTCTTGAAGAACTTCTTCATTTTCTTCTCATCATCAGAATCGTAGTTCTTGCTCTTTCTTTTGCCTCGATAGTTGCCTCAATCATATCTTCCACTAGCACGAATTTTAGCTTCCCAGAGAGGACAGGCCGAGATGAAATGTCCTGGCTTTTTGCACTTGAAACAGGTGTATTCTCCAGTTGGTTTTGATGAAGATTTTGAACCGCCAGAGTTGCTGGATCCTTTCTTCTGGAACTGGTTCTTCCTGTGAAGACGCTGGAATCTTTTCATGATAAGTGTGATATCTTTGTTCATCCTTTCTGTGTCATCAGAATCTTCTTCGACATTTCCTTCGGAGGAAGAAGCAGCCACAGCCTTGAGAGCATGACTTTTGCGATGACTTGAGCCATAGAGATCTCTCTTCTCTTCTTCTTGTTCCTCGTGGGTGTTTAGCCTTTCCATGATATCAGCAGAGTCGAGAACTTTGAAATCAGCTCATTCCCTGATCATCAGAACAAGTGTGTCGAATGAACTGTCAAGAGATCGGAGTAGCTTCTTCACAACTTCATGGTCAGTGATATCTTTGGCGCCGAGACCTTGCAGCTCATTTGCAATGTCACTCAGACGATCGAAGGTTTGTTGACAGCTTTCATTTCCAATGCACTTGAACCGATTGAACTTTGCTCGAAGAGTATCAATGCGAGCTTCTTTCTGAGTTGAAACACCCTCATTTATCTTCTCAAGAATGTCCCACAATTCCTTCGCAGTTTCACACTGTCGATAGCGAAGAAATTGAGCATGAGAGATGACCACCAATTTCATCTTTAGCTTGAACGTCCATCTGAATGAGTTTCTTCCGGCGTCAATGGGGGCCTAAGGTATTTCAACCGAGAATCCAAACTGCACCACGTTCCACATGTCATCGTCAATGGCTCGGAGACGGATCTTCATCTTCTCTTTCCAGAAGGGATAGTCCGTCCCATCGAAGATGGGAATCTTGAGCTGCGACTTGTAGCTCACTGAAGACTTTCTTAAACTCCAAGGTTGTTAGACCAAAATGAGCAGAGTCAAGGAGTACCTTGCTCTGATACCAATTATAGGAACGAAGTATGTCTACCAGAGGGGGTGAATGGGAGTTTTAAAATTTCTTTCAGAAATATCAAAACTCTCGTAACCCAGCAACAGAGCGAAGGAAAAGATACAATATAGTGAGCGAATATAAACTACTGAAAGGAAACTAAAGCATTCATCGAGGCAAATCACATGATTGACAAGATACGAATGGAAAGAAGGGGGACATATGTAACCAGTGATGCTCGATGGCGACAGGGTATTTGTTTGACCAGTTCGTCCTTTTGCACAAGGACTATGTCTGGTTGGAGGGGTTGTGATTTAACACAGAAGATAAACTCTCTTTGCCCTATTCTCCTCGACAATTGGCTCGTCAACCAATGCCGATCACTCGTGGTAGATACTTGAGGCGATCTCCAAACCTTTACAGACTTCTTCTTTGAGAATCACAATCACTCTTGGTCTGTGAAGAAAGTGACACCTAACCATCTAGAGAGTTTGCAGCTCTCAAGAGTAATAGGCGGAGCGTAATGGACTTAGATTCGAGTGATGCTGAACCACTATCTAATTTTTCGGCTCTAGGGGTTTTCTCTCGGTGGATTTTAAACTCAAATCACTCGGGGAAGGAGTTGCTCAACAATCTTCTCGGAATCAAATGGAGCAACCACCGGACAAAGCCGGTGCGGGGTGGCTATTTATAGCCGCAGCCTTCCCAAATGGGAAATGACCATTTTGGACATGCGGCCAGCCAATGGCCAACCGACACATTCACAACGGTCGGATTTTGGAGCAATGGTAACATTACTTGAGGAACAAGTAATGCTAACTCCTCGGTCTAAGACAAATCTCTCGCAGCGAAGAAGATCACAATCTCTTGCTCGCAAGTATTTGCTCGGAGCACAAAGAGATTTCTCTCGCAACTTTCATAGGATTTGGGTTTAGCATCAGAGAATCAAAGTTTCGAACGCTACACCCCTCTTAATAGTACGGTGGTCCTATGACTCAATAAAAAGAAGAGAAACTACGAAGTAAATGCTACGTCTTCACTTCGTCTTCATTCTTCTCAGACGCAGTCACTTCCTTCGGACAGGCACCGAACCAATTGCTTCATGTCAGCAATTTTGAGGGGTCACTCTTGTCATCATAATCTTCGGTGATAACCTTCACTGCAACACAGGGGATTATCTTCGTCGTTTGAATCAAACTCCTCTTGATTCCAGGGACCTGTTACTCTGTGTGCACTAGCAAACACATAAGTCCCATACTGTTTATGTCAACAAACTCCAAAAACATAAGGGGACAATTATTGCACCAACAGAAAGAAAGGGAACTTCAAGAAGAATGGCAAGCCAGTTGCCGCTCCAGTGAAGAAACCCAAGGATGGACCCAAACCTGAGACTGAGTGCTTCAACTGCAAGGGGAATGGTCACTAGAAGCGGAACTGCCCCAAGTACTTGGCAGATAAGAAGGTTGGCAACGTCAACAAAGGTATATTTGATATACATGTTATTGATGTGTTGCTTACTAGTGATCATAGTAGCGCCTGGGTATTTGATACTGGTTTGGTTGCTAATATTTGTAACTCAAAACAGGAGCTACGAATAAATGAAGACTGGCTAAGGATGAGGTGACGATGCGCGTAGGAAATGGTTCCAAGGTTGATGTGATCGCCGTCGGCATGCTACCTCTACATCTACCTTCGGGATTAGTTTTAAACCTAAATAGTTGTTATTTGGTGCATGCGTTGAGCATGAACATTATATCTGGATCTTGTTTATTGTGAGACGGTTATTCATTTAAGTCAGAGAATAATGGTTATTCTATAGATATGAGTAATATCTTTTATGGTCATGCACCCCTTGTGAATGGTTTATCTTGTTGAATCTTGATCGTGTTGATACACATATTCATAATATTGATGCCAAAAGATGCAAAGTTAATAATGATAGTACTACATATTTGCGGCACTGTCGCTTAGGTCATATTGGTGTAAAGCGTATGAAGAAACTCCATGCTGATGGACTTTTGGAATCTCTTGATTATGAATCATTTGAGACATGTGACCATACCTCATGGGCAAGATGACTAAAACTCCGTTCTCTGAAACAATGGAGCGAGCTAGTGACTTATTGGAAATAATACATACCGATGTATGCGGTCCGATGAGTGTTGAATCACGCAGTGGATATCGTTATTTTCTTACCTTCACAGATGATTTGAATAGATATGGGTATATTTACTTAATGAAACACAAGTCTGAAACATTTGAAAAGTTCAAGGAATGTCGGAGTGAAGTGGATAATCATCATAACAAGAAAATAAAGTTTCTATGATCTGATCATGGAAGTGAATATTTGAGTTATGAGTTTGGTATGCATTTAAGACAATGTGGAATTGTTTCACAGCTCACACCACCTGGAACACCACAGCGTAAATGCGTAATGGTGTATTCGAATGTCGTAATCATACTCTATTCGACATGGTGCGTTCTATGATGTCTCTTACCAATTTTCCACTATCATTTTGGGGTTATGCATTAGAGATAGCCACATTCACTTTAAATAGGGCACCGTCTAAATCCGTTGAGATGATACCATATGAGTTGTGGTTTGGCAAGAAACCTAAAATGTTGTTTCTTAAAGTTTGGGGATGCGACGCTTATGTCAAGAGGCTTCAGCCTGATAAGCTCGAACCCAAAGCGGAGATGTGTGTCTTCATAGGATACCCTAAACAGACCATTGGGTGTACCCTCTACCACAGATCTGAGGGCAACATCTTTGTTGCCAAGAATGGGTCCTTTCTAGAGAAGGAGATTCTCTCGAAAGAAGTGAGTGGGAGGAAAGTAGAACTTGATAAGGTAATTGTAACCTCTCTCGAATTGGAAGGTAGCACATCATAGAAAGCAGTTCCCGTGATGCCTACACTAGCCAAAGAGGAAGCTAATGATGATGATCATGAAACTCTGGATCAAGTTACTACTGAACTTCGTACGTCGACTAGGGTACTTTCCGCACCTGAGTGGTACGGTAATCCAGTCCTGGAAATCATGTTGTTAGACAACGGCGAACCTATGAACTATGAAGAAGCTATGATGAGCCCGGATTCCAACAAATCACTTTAGGCCATGAAATCCGAGATAGGATCCTTGTATGAGAACAAAGTATGGACTTTGGTGGACTTGCCCGATGATCGGCAAGCCATTGAGAGTAAATGGATCTTTAAGAAGAAGACATACATTGATGGTAATGTCACCGTCTATAAAGCTCGACTTGTCGCAAAGGGTTTCCGACAAGTTCAAGGGGTTGACTACGATGAGAATTTCTCACCCATAGCGATGCTTAAGTCTGTTAGAATTATGTTAGCGATGATTATGAGATCTGGCAAATGGACGTCAAAATGACATTCCTTAATGTGTTTCTTAAGGAAGAGTTGCATATGATGCATCCAGAAGGTTTTGTCGATCCTAAGGATGCTAACAAATTATGCAAGCTCCAGCGATCCATCTATGGACTGGTGCAAGCATCTCAGAGTTGGAATATTCGCTTTGATGAGGTGATCAAAGCTTTTGGTTTTATACAAACTTACGAAGAAGCTTGTATTTACAAGAAAGTGAGTGGGAGCACTGTAGCATTTCTAATATTATATGTGGATGACATATTGTTGATTGGAAATGATATAGAATTTATGGAAATCATAAAAGGATATTTGAACAAGAGTTTTTCAATGAAAGACCTCGGTGAAGCTGCGTACATATTGGGCATCAAAATCTAGAGAGATAGATCCAGACGCTTAATAGGACTTTCACAAAGCACATACCTTGACAAAGTTTTGAAGAAGTTCAAAATGGATCAGTCAAAGAAAGGGTTCTTGCCTATATTGCAAGGTGTGAAGTTGAGTAAAACTCAAAGCCCGACCACAGCAGAAGAAAGAGAAAGGATGAAAGTCATTCTCTATGCCTCAGCAATAGGCTCTATAATGTATGCCATGCTGTGTACTAGACCTGATGTGTGCCTTGCCATAAGTCTGGCAGGGAGGTACCAAAGTGATCTAGGAGTAGATCACTGGACAGCGGTCAAGAACATCCTGAAGTAACTAAAAAGGACTAAGGACATGTTTCTCGTTTATGGAGATGACAAAGAGCTCGTCGTAAAGGGTTACGTTGATGCTAGCTTCGACACAGATCCGGATGACTCTAAGTCTCAAACCGGATACATATTTATATTGAATGGTGGATCAGTCAGTTGGTGCAGTTCTAAGTAGAGTGTTATGGCGGGATCTACATGTGAAGCGGAGTATATAGCTGCTTCGGAAGCAGGGCAAGAAGGAGTCTGGATGAAGGAGTTCATATCCGATCTGGGTGTAATACCTAGTGCATCAGATCCAATGACTATCTTTTGGGACAACACTGGAGCTATTGCCATTACCAAGGAGCCCAAGTTTCACAAGAGAAGCAAGCACATCAAGTGCCTCTTCAACTCCATTCGGAATTATGTTAAGGATGGGGACATAGAACTTTGCAAAGTACATACGGATCTGAGTGCGGCAGACCCATTGACTAAACCTCTTCCACGAGCAAAACATGATCAACACCAAGAATCCATGGGTGTTAGATTCATAACTATGTAAACTAGATTATTGACTCTAGTGCTAGTGGGAGACTGTTGGAAATATGCCCTAGAGGCAATAGTAAATTGGTTATTATCATATTTCCTTGTTCATGATAAAGGTTTATTATTCATGCTAGAATTGTATTGACCGGAAACTTAAATACATGTCTGGATACATAAACAAATACTATGTCCTTAGTGAGCCTCTACTAGACTAGCTCGTTGATCAAAGATGGTTAAGGTTTCCTAACCATAGACATGAGCTATCATTTGATAACGGGATCACATCATTAGGAGAATGATGTGATGAACAAGACCCAACCGTAAGCTTAGCATTCGATCATATCACTTGAGTTTATTGCTATAGCTTTCTTCATGTCAAGTATCTATTCCTAAGACCATGAGATCATGCAACTCCCGGATACTAGAGGAATACCTTGTGTGCTATCAAACATCACTTCATAACTGGGTGATCATAAAGATGCTCTACAGGTATCTCCGAAGGTGCCTGTTGGGTTGGCATGGATCAAGACTGGGATTTGTCACTCCATGTGACGGAGAGATCTCTGGGCCCTCTCAATAATTCAACATCGTAAAGAGCTTGCAAGCAATGTGGCTAATGAGTTAGTCACGAGATTTTGTACTCCCTCTGTAAAGAAATATAAGAGTGCTTAGATCACAAAAGTAGTGATCTAAACACCCTTATACTTCTTTACAGAGGGAGTATTATGGAACGAGTAAAGAGACTTGTCAGTAACGAGATTGAACTAGGTATGGAGATGCCGATGATAGAATCTCGGGCAAGTAACATATTGTTGGACAAAGGGAATTGCATATGGGATTAACCGAATCCTTGACATCATGGTTCAACCGATAAAAGATCTTCGTGGAATATGTAGGAACCAATATGGGCATCCAGGTTACGCTATTGGTTATTGACCGAACAGGTGTCTCGGTCATGTCTATATGATTCTCCACTACTGCAGGATGATGCTAACGCGACACTACGATCAGAGACCCTTTGACGAAACTGTGTGTGATGCATTAATCGCAAACGGTGATGTAAAATAACCGTAAAAAAAGATGCAAAACTTTTGTGATGAAGGATACATCAAACACGGTTCAGATTTTAGATGCGTGTGTGATGCGGGGCATACTGTTTAGTTCAATTAACTGTTTGCAATGAGGCAGAACAAAAGAAATGGGCAGCCAGATGAAGGCGTGTGTGATATACGGCATACAGTTCACTCAGAAAAATTGTTTGTGATGAGGCGGAACAATAGAAACGGGCAGCCAGATGAAGGTGTGTGTGATATATGGCATACAGTTCACTCGGATGAACTGTTTGTGATTAGGCAACATAAAAGAAATGGTCAGCCAGATCAAGGTGTGTGCGATATATGGCATACGGTTCACTCAGATGAAGTGTTTTTGATTAGGCAACGCAACAGAAACAGTTCAGACAGATCAAGGTGTGTGCAATGGAGGGCATACAGTTCATTCCGATAAACTGTTTGTGTTGAGCCAAGAGAACAGAAACGTTTCACATAAACAAGATGTGTGTAATACGCGGCAAACATCTAATTACATAGGTGGCTAGTACACACATGACATTTCCACACACCAAAGTAAACTATTACATGCATAATTAACTAGGATAAACGATCATCTGATCATCATCTACTTCTTGTGCTAGCTCGATGTTCCTTCTATGCTAAGTTTCCATTAATTGATGGTGTTTTATGAACACGCCACCATTTCCCGCCATTTCCTCACCAGTTTCCTGCCACCAAGTGATATTCCGCATAAACCGGCGGCGCGCGATGCACGGAGGCAACAAGCGCAGCCTGTAGCATATCCACCTTTTCCAAGCATGCCAACCCACACTACAAAAAATACACTTCCGTGATGATACGTGTTTGTCACAGTAGGTCACATTTTTTGTCATGCATGTACATCCATGACGATTTTATGACAGAATCAAGATAGTCATACTTATGCTGTCGTAGAAGTGTTCCATGACAATACCAAAATTATCATCATGGAAGTGTCCACTTCCATGACAATAAATGGCGCGTCATGGAAGTGCTTTCGTCAAGGGTAACCGACACGTGGCATCCACCGAACGGGTCGCCGTTAAGCTATCGGGTGCCGGTTTGGATCCGATAACCCGTTAACAGCCCGGACCAATGGGGATTTTCCACGTGTAAAATCATCATTGGCTGGAGGAAACACGTGTCGGCTCCTCGGTGGGCCAGATGTCGTCCGTCCAATGGAGGAGACATGCCTATGATACATCGACACGTGGCAGGGCCCAATAGAGGCCCATATAGGTTAAAAAGGCCGGCCCAGTCAAAGGCCCGTAGTATTTACTCAGGTACTAGTGGGCCAGCCCAATAACGGCCTATTTAAACATGGCCCATTTACGGCCCGAAGCCAGATCTGGCTCATCAATTGTTCGCCGAATATTTGGGCCCAATTACGGCCCAGTGACATTTCGGCCTATTAGAGGCCCAATGTAGACATGGGCCCATTTCAGCCCGGTGTGTCTTTTAGCCTGGGAATGGCCCGTGCTGCCCATGGGCCATATGTGGTCCGACGCGATATCCGGCCCTCTAACGGCCCGTGATAAAGGTGGCAACAGTTCAGCCCAATGTGACTTTGGGCCTGTTAAAGGCCTGTCGTATAATTCGGCCCATTGATGCCTCTACTAAGCTTTCGGCCTCTTAAAGGCCCATGATACCAGTGGGCCAACTAAGGCCCGAGATATGTTTCGGCCTGGTAATGGCACGTCATATAACTGGGCCAAAAAAGGCCCGATCTACATTTCAGCCTGCCGAAGGCCCGTCGACGACTAGTGAAAATTGAGGCCCAACATGCATTTCGGCCTGCTAAAGGCCCATGGTTTCTTCTGGGCCGTAACAGGCCAGCAGAATATTCAGCCTTTTAATGGCCCAAAGCTACATGGGCCCAACTAAGCGTTGGGTCCACTAAAGGCCCAACTAAACTTTGGGCCGAATATAGGCCCGTGTAAGTTGTGGGCCTGGCGCAAAGTGTGAACGCCCCAATGGCCTTTCAGGCCCAAGAAAGTTGCAGGCCGGCCCAATTGTGGCCCGCTAAAAAGCAGGCCCGTTAGAGGCGAATGTTTCGGCCCGGTCGACTACATCAGATTTTCTCCATTTTTTTAGATAGCGAATGATGGCAGTAACTAGTAGGAATTAAGAACAAACCTACTCTATACAATAAAGAAATTACTGCATAGTAACTTAGAATAAACCTACACTATACAATAAAGGATTTATGGTATATTGCATCCACTGGGCATCGAAGTTCGCCACCAGTGATCATAAAGCACAACGAAGAAGCAGATTACAAAAACTGGGTGCCATTGCAATGTAACAAAATAATACTGAACCAAGACCACTTCCAAGACAGTTCAAGAAAGGTTAGCCTTGCGCAGGAACTGCTGCGCAAGCTACTGAGCAAGGCTGTGAGACCGGCCTAGCATGCCGGTCATAGCTTCTAGGTGTAGCTGTTTAGCAATGAGGTTCTCATTGGTGTTCTCCGCAATCTTTCTTAGAGAAAGGACTTCAAGTTAAAGTTGAGTTGCAGAATGCCTTTCTGCTAGAACTTCGGACTGAAGAAGTCGAACTGATTCAGACAGTGAATTCTGTGAGCTTGTCTGACTACTAGTCTCAAGTAACTTGAACACTACATCTAGACAAGACTTTGGGGTTGTCTCGCTATCTTCAAGATGTTTTGCCTTCTTTGCTGCAATATATGTTGGGTTTGTCTCACAGCCTTCAGCAGACTTGTGCATGCCATCAGGCATATCACCCTGAAACAAGCAGAGAGATGACAGGTTTTGCACGTGTATAAACAAAGATGATAACTGTGCTGTCAATTCCATCCAATTTCAAATTAGAAAATAAAGAGTAAGTTCAAAATATCAATAGCATAATTTGGCATTGTTCATAATGCGGGGAGCTTCACCACACTACTGGATTACCATGTCAACATAACAAGCATAGATGAAGGGCAAAGACAATCATTGTATCTATTTTGTTTAATGTGCATGGCATGTTGTTCATATCATCAGCCACATCAGTAAGATAAAACAGGAGATGACAAGGTGCAAACGTGGGCTGCTTCACCACACACTGGATTATAGATCCACAAAAACAAGCATACATATAGGGAGTATTGAGTAATGTGCATGGTATGAATAAGGAATTTGGTTTTACAAGTAAAACTTGGAACTTACGGTTGTTGCGAACATGCATTTTGATAGAAACAGCAAACTAAACAGCAGTTAACGATAGGGAGTATGAGCAAATTAAACAACAGTTGAGGATAAAGCCTTTAGAAGGACTGACTTACATTAACAGTTAACACCGGCTTTATAATGCCCTTCTCCATGTCAAGGGAAGGATAACTCAAGAATTTCAGCATAGAATTTTCTTCATAAGCATTGCCTGTACTCAACATTTTGTAGAGAGTAATTATAGATATGATAATACTGGAAGGGATAGAGGATAATGAAGATAAGATGCAGGTTGATGCTACATAATCAACTACCAATCCCTGGAAGTACAAGCGTTATAGGACAAAATGTACTGACAAGAGCAATGGGCTACTCTTCTGCACTGGCATTGTCTATGTATTCAACTTTTTGGTAAGATTAAATATAGATCTGATATTTTTTAGTAAATGGTGGGCGAGGGAGATAAGATGCAGAATGCTACACAATGAACCAATCCCTCTTCCCATAATATAAGAGTGTTCTGAACACTGGTGTACTGTACAAAATGTTCTTATATTATGGGACGGAGGGAGTAGCTGTTAATGTAAGTACAGTGATAGACGACGTTCAGTCCTTACAAGAGGACTGCAGAGCTAAACCTCTTCAAAACCATTGGGTTGATTCTAAATTTATGTAAGAGTCCATTCGGATCTTATAATGTCCACCAAATGGACGATAACGAGGCTAACATGTGCAGTGATGCTACATAATCAACCAGCTATGAAAGTAAGTATGGTCATACAGGGCAAGAGGTACTCACAAGAGCAATGCAGTGTGCACTATAGTTGCGAGATTCTGTGGTCCCTTGAGAATGAATGTTTTTCTGCAAACAGTTTTTGTACAAGTGAGATGTTAAGGCACATGCAGAAATGTAGTTCAAATTGTGATGTGATATCATAGACAGTACCTTACGCTGCAGACAAGACCAATGTGTAACAAGATTATTCCAGTCACTGTCTGATAAATGTAGCACCGGCGACTTTACAAAAATTTCATTTAGAGGCTTGCCATCGAAGTGCGCTTGCCTCAGGTAGGAACAATACTTCATCCACGAGTGCTTGAAAAGCGCAACCAACCCTTGCTCATCTTGACAATCTAGTTTGGTCCTCGCCTATTTAAAAGAATGAAATCTTGTGTCTTCTGTCAGCAGAAACATATGCAGTAATTACCATGAATAACATTAGTACATTACTTACGCGTAAGTTACGGAGGAAGATTGGAAATTTTTCTTTGTCTGTGGTATAATCTTTCCATGAAGGAAAGATGCACACAAAGTTCATGACAACAATATAAGCTTCGTCTTGTAAACTGGGAAGAAGTGGAATAGGAGTCCTATTTGCTGCAATTGGGGATCTCTCTCGGTCGAAAAGGGATTTGGCAACTGGATTTGGTGTACTCTTTGCTGGAATGGGGGTTTTGCATCGTAGAGCTGGTGCTATGTCAACTAGCATCATCATACTATTTGCGGCAGTTGGGGTCTGCTGAGTTGGGGCATCAGAGATGGCCAATGTAGTAGGGCTAGAGTCTGCTAGAGTTGTGGCCGTGTTTTCTGGGTCTGGTGATATTGCAACTACACATAATGGGCTATTTGATTTATCAGGTGTCACTACCTTTTCCAAATACTTTGTTCGTGCTCCTCCGTGATTGTCGTGGGAAACCACGGCCACCTATGGGACCATGAGCCCCTTTTGGTTCGGCGGGGGGATGGGCACATTGCACAAAGAGCGGAGAAGCAACGAGCAGCACGGCAGAGATCACACGGGCAGTCTTTACCCAGGTTCGGGCCGCTGCGAGGCGTAAAACCCTACTCCTGCTTTGGTGGATTGATGGTGGATAATGGTGGTGGACACAGCACACTCGTCCGGCAAGGTCGCTCTGGGGGCGAGAGTGGCTACGCGCGTATGGATATGCGAGGGTCCAACCCTTTCTACCATTGCCATGGGCCTCCTTTTATAGATTAAGGGGTCACCAAAGTGGCAAATCCGTCTTTGCGTACTGATTAGATAGCTAACAGTGCTATCATATCTAACTCTGCAGGCTGACAGAGCGCATTAAATGCGCCGCTCAGTGTCACATCATAGCTCGCCTGGCAGGCGCTCCCGGGCTATTTTGCCAGCTTCGCGCCTGCTCTCTTGACACGTCTCAGGACGGGTGTCATATGGAGGTGTTTGCTGTAGGAAGTGGCTGCCATGTGGCAGAAAGCAGCCACTTAGTCACCTTGGAGCTCGACACCGCTTTGATTAATGACTTGCGTCGCTTGTGAGGTGGAGCAGTGGATTGGCTTGCCTCCGCCAGCCCCGGCAGGCCTGCCGGGACAATCTGGGAGCTTGCTTCCGGGGCAAAACCCAACCCTGCCGGGCTCGCCTGCCCGGCAAGGTAGGTCCTTCCCTTAGTGATGCCTTGTTCCTCTGGCTCACCTTGTCCTTCTCGACTTGCACTTGGATCCTTCAAAGGAATTGATCCTCCTTGCTTGGTCTGATTTTGGTCTTGTAATCTTGTCTCTGGCCTGTGCACAGTCCGTGCAATGGACCCAGGGTCTATTGCACCGACAGGAGCCCCCAGGCCTGGCACGGACGCGCTGCTGGGCATCGTCGGGGTAGGCCCTAACTAGTGCACAGGCAGAAATGTAAGGGAGGCTCCGCCCTTTGAGATCTTCTTTGCTTCCTCATTAACCTGAGCTTGGGTCAGTTTTTGGTTTTCCCGCGCGTTGTGCAACGCCAATTGTGGTGGGGCCATTCTTGTAATGGCCCGTGAATGACTTTAACGCACGGGCGGATGACTGCCAATTCACTCTTCCCATCGCGCCCTTATCCTTAGCCACGTATGCCACATGCATTGAGTGGGCTAGGTAATGGAGGCGCGTGATGCGGGAGAGCATCAAGGCAGGGGCCTGATCTTCTTGGATTGGCGGAGGAGGACGGCGGGTACTCGCCGAGGAATCAGCCCCCACCCCCTGCTCGCCTATAAAAGGAGGAGCGGTGGAGGAGCAGAGGCATTCATCCACATTCCTCTCCTCCTCCGCCTTCTGCTTCTTCTAGGTATGCTGAAAGGAAGAGCCCGGGGCCGGGCCCCGGGCCCTAGCTTGGAGTTGCCGACGATGTCAAATGCTCGTGCTGATGCTTGTGGAGTGAGTCTGGTCTGGTGCCGCGCGTCGCCGGGGGTCCCCACCCTGTTGGCGAGGTGTCCGGGGCTCTTGATGCTTGCCTGGGATGCAGTATATGGGGTCCTTGGTAATCCTAGCACTGCTCCTTCTGGCAGATCTCGCATTCTTGCTAAGGACGGCGGCGTCTTCCTGCCCACCAAGGTGGGGAGCGGCGCGCCTCGAGTGTCCTGCTCGTCACAGTCGCCCGCTGTCTCTTCGGGGGAGGTGCCGGGCTGGGGGCCCGGTGTCTTCCTGGAGCAGTGTTGATGAAGATGAAGTTAGGGAAGATGGAGAAGGCGGGAGGCAGACCGTCAGGTCGGAGTACGATGGCACCGATGCGTTCGTCTCGTACTGACGTCCTGCCGCCTCGTCTTCCCTTTCTTCCCCTCCCTTCCCCGGCACCGTCATCACCAGGCTCCCGATCGCTGGGGAGGGGGTCACTCTCTTGGTGCCTTCGCCTCCTCCAGTGGTCTTCCAGCTGAGCTCTGACAGCCTTCCCTGTCGGCGCTTATGCTGGGGCTTTTGACTGGTCCTGGAGGTCGTGACCAGGGCACCGCCGAGCTGCTCCTTATGTCCCCCTCCTTCGTAGCCTCGCCACTCCCGATCTTGTCAGGCTGCACCCAGCAGGCCATGACGGGACCGGGGTGGGCTCCTGCTCGAGCGGTCCTCCTGAGCTCTCCTCTTCCCACCGCACTACCTGGGATAAAAAAGGGACAGGGAGAGGAGTTTACGGGGCACTTATCTTTTTTTAATCTTAAACCTGTAGGCACTTGCCAAATTTTAGTTCAAATAATGTAATCTCTTGTATCCATGTTTATGTTCCGTGAGATTTGTACTTGTCGATCAGCATATTAATGAAAAAGATAAGCTTTGCCGGGCACTTGTGCATGTACGATATCCATGCAGAGGTAAAACGCCTCCATACTTTCATGTAAACAAGTAGATCCCGGTAAGCTACCTTGCCAGTACCCCATAGGACTGCTGTCGTGAGGCTGAGCCTGCAGGGT
This sequence comes from Thinopyrum elongatum, assembly GCA_011799875.1. NCBI lineage: Eukaryota > Viridiplantae > Streptophyta > Magnoliopsida > Poales > Poaceae > Thinopyrum > Thinopyrum elongatum. The sequence goes on from CM022301.1 coordinate 368,652,017, forward strand.
GCAGAACCCATTGGGAGAGACCAGCCCTGCGCCAACCCCTTTCAGCCAAAGGCCACTACGACCATCCTGACCGAAGCAGTGTTCGTGTAAGTAGATGGGAGCACCTTTGTTTCCGAGGCGGCGAGGTTTTCATATGCACAAGTCCTACTCACGGAACATGTATGGATAAGAGACGGAACTTATCTGTTTGGCTTGCTGGAGACCGCAGTGCTGGCTTGTCTTCGCATCCTCTTCCTAGGACTAAGTCCACGGCAGGAGCCTACAGTTTATGCAAATGAAGATGATGCCAGATGCAATCTATCTACATGATCATGCAACCTATCTACATGAATCATGTGATGCTTATGATATGCTTATGCATGCATGCAACTTGTCGGGGGCCCCCAACGCCTCATTCATTTCTCCGTTGCTCAGGGTCTGCGCCTGGCTTTGTACAAGGGGTTACATGTAGCTGAGGCAAGGCCTGTACAAAAGGGTGGCTGCCGGGCAGGGCCCGACAGCCGCGCCTTACGGGTAGAACTTGCGGAGATGCTCAATATTCCATGAGTTTTCCAATTGAATGCCATCTCCGGTCTCCAGATGGACTGCGCTAGGTCTAGTGACTCGTACTACCCGATAAGGGCCTTCCCACTTTGGTGACAGCTTGTTTGTACCCTTGGTGGACTGAACGCGCCTAAGGACAAGATCGCCTTTCTCAAAACCCCAGGCATGAACCCTACGGCTATGATAGCGACGCAGGGCTTGCTGATAGCGTGCAGCACGCGTAGCAGCCCGGAGACGGTTCTCCTCGAGAAGCACGGTGTCGTCACGCATGTGTTGTTCCTGCGCTACTTCAACGTAGGCAAGCACTCGAGGTGACCCATAAATGAGTTCCGTGGGGATAACTACTTCTGCCCCATAGACTAGGGAGACGGGAGTCTGCCCGGTAGCTCGGTTTGGTGTGGTTCTGAGGGACCAAAGAACCACCGGCAGCTCATTGATCCACTGCCTGCCGTGCTTCCGCAGCTTATCAAACGTTCTTGTCTTGGGTCCTCGCAGCACTTCAGCGTTCGCCCTCTCAGCTTGTCCATTGCTTCTCGGATGTGTGACAGAGGCAAATGAGATCCTGCTTCCGAGGGCATGAACATATTGCATGAAGGCGCGGCTCATGAACTGGGTGCCGTTGTTGGTGATGATCTGGGCAGGGACCCCGAAGCGGCACACCAATCCTTTCAAGAACTTGATAGCTGACTGAGTAGTCACCTTTCTCACGGCATCTACTTCTGGCCACTTTGTAAACTTGTCGATTGCAACGAACAAGAATTCAAAGCCCCCGGCAGCTCGGGGGAAAGGGCCGAGAATATCGAGCCCCCAGACTGAAAACGGCCATGACAAAGGGATTGTCTGGAGTGCTTGGGCAGGCAGATGGATATTTTTGGAATGGAACTGACAGGCTTCACACTTGGTGACGAGCTCAACCGCATCTTGGAGGGCTGTGGGCCAATAGAATCCTTGCCGGAATGCTTTCCCAACCAAAGCCCTTGATCCAATGTGGGAGCCGCACATGCCTTTGTGTATCTCTGCCAGCAGTTCCTTTCCTCCTTCCCGGCAAATGCACTTCAATTTCACACCATTGGGCCTTCTTCTATATAGTGTGTCATCGACAAACTGATACATACTGGCCCTCCGGGCTACTCTTTCAGCTTCTTCTTGCTCTTTGGGAAGTTCTCCGGTTTGGAGGAAATGGACTATGTGCCTTGCCCAAGATGGAGCCTGAGGCTCAGCAACGAGGACTAGCGGCACCTCCTCATTCGTGGGGGTGCATCCCTTGACGGCGGGGACCAGTAGCCTGGCAGGAGGGTGCAGCCCGGCAATCGAATGGGAGTTGTTTCCGGCAGGGTCCCTGCCAGGAGCCCCGAAAGGCTCTACTGGGAGAGGCTTACCGGAGTCCAATTTCCTCCTCTTTCGGGCCATTGTTGTCGGTGATACAGAGGGCTAAGTAAGATGGAGAACAAAAGTTCCTAGTTCCACAGGGAGCTTCTGCGCAGCGCACTTCGACAGGTGATCAGCAATGCTATTTTCCGCACGGGGTACGTGCTCTGTTTGCAACCCGTCAAAGCGGTCCTCCAATCTTCTCACTTCCTCGACGTATGCCTCCATCAATGGGCTTTGGTAACCCTTGTTGACTTGTCTCACCACCAGTTGTGAATCTCCTTGAATGATCAGCTTCTTGATTCCCAATTCCATGGCAATTCTGAGCCCGGCAAGAAGCCCTTCATATTCTGCTGTATTGTTGGCCGCCTCCTCCCGGGGAAAGTGCATCTGGACGATGTACCTCAGGTGCTCTCCAGTGGGAGCCACGAGAAGCACGCCAGCCCCTGCCCCTTGCAGGGCGAAGGCACCATCGAAATACATGATCCATTCTTGGGGCGCTTCCTTGCAGGGGATACCTGTTTCCTGTACTTCTTCATCAGGGGTTGGCGTCCATTCTGCAATAAACTCTGCCAACGCCCTGCTCTAGATTGTTGATGTGCTCTCAAACTTCAGGCCAAAGCTGGATAACTCCAATACCCACTCCACTATCCTGCGGTGTCCTCTGGGTTTTGAAGTATCCTTTGCAACGGGAAGCGGATGACAACCGCGATCTCATGGGCTTGGAAGTAGTGGCGCAGTTTCCTTGAGGCCATGACAAGGCCAAAGATCAATTTTTGCATGCCAGAATACCTGGATCTAGCCCCCAGCAACAGTGAGCTGACGAAGTATACTGGTTGTTGGACCACCTTCTTCCTTGTCGTGTCCTTGGGGTTGCTTCCGCTGCCGTGCTCCTCTTTTGTCCTGATCCGTATCTGGCCTTGCCGGGCCGCTCTCTTCCTCTTCCCCGGGCGGGACACTTGCTGAGGTGGTTGCTTCTTCTACTTCCCGCTGCGCTACTAGGGCCGCACTAACCACTTGATTAGTTGCAGCCAGATATAGCAGCAACGGCTCTTCTAGTTTGGGTGTGACCAAAGTAGGCACATAAGACAAGTAGGCCTTCAAATCCTGCAGTGCACCATCTGCTTTCGGGATCCACTTCATGGGTCCTGCCCTCTTCAAAATCTTGAAGAACGGCAAGGCGCGCTCGGCAGACTTGGAGATGAATCTGCTAAGTGCGGCAACGCATCCTGTCAAATGCCTCACATCCTTAACTGTCTTGGGTGCCTGTATCTGCTCAATAGCCTTGATCTTATCAGGGTTGGCCTCTATCCCATGGTGGGACACAAAGAAACCAAGTAGCTTGCCGGAGGGAACGCCAAACATGCACTTCTCCGGATTCAGTTTCAAGTTGATCTTGCATAGATTAGCAAATGTCTCTTCTAAATCCTGGATGAGGGTTGATCTGTCCTTGGTCTTGACCACAATATCATCCATATAGGCTTCAATGTTCCTGTGCAACTGTGGTTCAAAGCCAATCTGAACTGCTCTTGCAAAAGTGGACCCGGCACTCTTCAACCTGAAAGGCATTCGCACAAAGCAGTACGTGCCGCATGGGGTGATGAATGAGGTATTTTCTTCGTCTTCCTTGGACATAAAAATCTGATGGTATCCAGAGTATGCATCCAGAAAAGAGAGCAACTCACATCCTGAAGTAGAATCCACGATCTGGTCGATCCGTGAAATCTATGCAAAGCCTCCATTTTCCATTAGCCTTGCGCACAACCACTAGGTTTGCTAACCATGTTGGATGCAGTACTCCTCTGACCAAACCAGCTGCTTCAAGTTTCTTAATTTCCTCAGCAATAAACTGCTGCCGCTCCAAGGCCTGCTTCCGAACCTTCTGCTTGACGGGCCGGGCATGTGGGCAGACAGAAAGGTGGTGCTCGATTACCTCCCTGGGAACACCGGGGATATCAGATGGTTGCCAGGCAAAAACATCGATATTCGCCCATAGGAAGGCAACGACCGCGCTTTCCTATTTGTCATCAAGGGTGGCACTAATAGTGAAAGTACCATCAGCGCCAGCTGATACGTCTCCAATGTATCTATAATTTTTGATTGTTCCATGCTATTATATTATCTGTTTTGGATGTTTTATATGCATTAATATGCTATTTTATATGATTTTTGGGACTAACCTAGAGCCCAGTGCCAGTTTCTATTTTTTTCCTTGTTTTAGAGTTTTGCAGAAAAGGAATACCAAACGGAGTCCAAACGGAATAAAACTTTCGCGATGATTTTTCTTGGACCAAAAGACACCCAGGAGACTTGGAGTGCAAGTCGGAAGAGCCGTGAGGCGGCCACAAGGGTGGAGGGCGCGCCCAGGGGGGTAGGGTGCGCCCCCCGACCTTGTGGGCCCCTCGTAGCCCCTCTGACCTAGATCTTTCGCCTAAATATACTCTTATACCCCAAAAACATCCAGGGGGCAACAAAACCACTTTTCCACCGCCGCAACCTTCTGTACCCGTGAGATCCCATCTTGGGGCCTTTTCCGGCGTCCTGCCGGAGGGGGATTCGATCACGGATGCCTTCTACATCAGCACCATTGCCTCTCCGATGAAGCGTGAGTAGTTTACTTCAGACCAACGGGTCCATAGCTAGTAGCTAGATGGCTTCTTCTCTCTCTTTGATTCTCAATACAAAGTTCTCCTCGATGTTCTTGGAGATCTATTCGATGTAATACTCTTTTGCGGTGTGTTTGCCGAGATCCGATGAATTGTGGATTTATGATCAGCTTATCTATGAATATTATTTGAATCTTCTCTGAATTCTTATATGCATGATTTGATATCTTTGCAAGTCTCTTCGAACTATCGATTTGGTTTGGCCAACTAGATTGGTTTTTCTTGCAATGGGAGAAGTGCTTAGCTCTGGGTTTAATCTTGCGGTGTCCTTTCCCAGTGACAGTAGGTGCAGCAAGGCACGTATTATATTGTTGCCATCGAGGATAAAAAGATGGGGTTTCATCATATTGCTTGAGTTTATCCTGCTACATCATGTCATCTTACTTAATGCGTTACTCTGTTCTTATGAACTTAATACTCTAGATGCAGGCAGGAGTCGGTCGATGTGTGGAGTAATAGTAGTAGATGCAGAATCGTTTCGGTCTACTTGACACGGACGTGATGCCTATATTCATGATCATTGCCTTAGATATCGTCATAACTTTGCGCTTTTCTATCCATTGCTCGGCAGTAATTTGTTTACCCACCGTAATAATTTCTATCTTGAGAGAAGCCTCTAGTGAAACCTATGGCCCCTAGGTCTATTTTCCATCATATAAGTTTCCGATCTACAATTTCTATTTCCTTATTCTTTTACTTTGCAATCTTTACTTTCCGTTCCATAAACCAAAAATATTACTTTACCGTTTATCATCTCTATCAGATCTCACGTTGCAAATAACCGTTAAGGGATTGGCAACCCCTTTATCGCGTTGGGTGCAAGGTTGGTGTTTGTTTGTGCAGGTATTCGGTGACTTGAGCGTTGTCTCCTACTGGATTGATACCTTGGTTCTCAAAAGCTGAGGGAAATACTTACTCTACTTTGCTGCATCACCCTTTCCTCTTTAAGGGAAAAACCAATGCAAGCTCGAGAAGTAGCAGGAAGAATTTCTGGCGCCGTTGCCGGGGAGATCTACGCCAAGCCAAGACATACCAAGTACCCATCATAAACTCTCATCCCTCGCATTACATTATTTGCCATTCGCCTCTCGTTTTCCTATCCCCCACTTCTAAAACGATTTTCGAAAAGATTTGCCTTTCCTTCACACTCCTTTTTGTTCATCTCTTTTTCCATGGCTGAATCTAGAAGAGCTTCGGGTTTTCTCCCAGGTTCAAGTACCTTGGACAACCCATCTGTCCTTTCTAAGCTTCTAAATAATGATGCTTTGGAAAAACTTACTGGGATAGTTGAGGAGGACTTCAATCTTGATGAAGATGATCCCAGAATTTTTCGTTATTTGCTTGATGAATCTTTGAAAGATGCTTGGGATCGACTGTTGAGGATTCGAGCCAGCTATGTGCCCCAATATCAAATTGAGGTTTACTTAAAAAGCTTTTATTTTGGCCTCCCCCCTTCTTTTAAGCAAGTTTTTGATTCTATTTTTGAAAACGGTTTTCTTGGAGGGGATGCCATCGATACTTATGAGAAGATGAAATCCATATTCGGGCACCCCAAGGAAAAGGATGTTGAATCTTCCGCCATTATGAGTTTTTATCAAAACGAAATAATCAAAGAGATGAAGGCAAGTTTAGATGCAAATTTTCGCAATGTGCTTAATCTTTCTTCTACGATCAATGGCCATGTGCTCTCACAAAACAGAAAGATAAATGCCATATATAAGAAATTTTCTCTTTTCTTCCCAAATGCAAAAGACGATAATACTTAGATCTATTCGTGTTTTATGCCTAGCTAAGGGTGTTAAACAATAGTGCTTGTTGGGAGGCAACCCAATTTTATTTTTGCTTTTGATTTTTAGGTTCTGTTTTGCAATAAATATTTCATATAGCCTCTGTTTAGGTGTGGTTTTGTATTTTAATTAGTCTTTGTGCCAAGTAAGACCTTAGGGATGGCTTACGGTGAAAGTTGATTTGATCCTGCTGAAAAACAGAAACTTTTGCGTCCAGTCCCAGAATTGTTTAAATTCACTGGAGCGTGCAATAACTCTGAATTTTTTACACAAGATTGATATGCGAATTGCCTCTGTTTTCCTAATATTTCAGAAATTTTGGAGTTAGAGAAGTATTAGAACAATTCAGATCTTCACAGACTGTTCTGTTTTTGATAGATTCTGTTTTTTATGTGTTGTTTGCTTATTTTGATGAATCTATGGCTAGTATCGGGGGGTATTTACCATGGAAAAGTTACAATACAGTAGATATTACACCAATATAAATAAAGAATGAGTTCACAACAGTACCAAAAGTGGTGATTTATTTTCTTATACTAACGGAACTTATGAGAATTTCTGTTGAGTTTTGTGTTGTGAAGTTTTCAAGTTTTGGGTAAGGATTTGATGGACTATAGAATAAGGAGTGGCAAGAGCCTAAGCTTGGGGATGCCCAAGGAACCCCAAGGTAATATTCAAGGATGTCAAAAAGCCTAAGCTTGGGGATGCCCCAGGAAGACATCCCCTCTTTCGTCTTCGTATATCGGTAACTTTACTTGAGGCTATATTTTTATTCACCACATGATATGTGTTTTGCTTTGAGCGTCTTGTATGATTTGAGTCTTTGCTTTTTAGTTTGCCACGACCATCCTTGCTGTACACACCTTTTGAGAGAGACACGCATGAATCGTGATTTATTAGAATGCTCTATGTGCTTCACTTATATTTTTTTTGAGCTAGGCAAATTTGCTCTAGTGCTTCACTTATATCTTTTTAGAGCACGGCGGTGGTTTTATTTTATAGAAATTGATGAACTCTCGCACTTCACTTATATTATTTTGAGAGTCTTTCTAAACAGCATGGTAATTTGCTTTGGTTATAAAACTAGTCCTAATATGATAGGCATCCAAGAGGGATATAATAAAAACTTTCATATATAGTGCACTGAATACTATGAGAAGTTTGATTCCTTATGATTGTTTTGAGATATGAAGATGGTGATATTAGAGTCATGCTAGTGAATAGTTGTGAATTTGAGAAATACTTGTGTTAAAGTTTGTGAGTCCCGTAGCATGCACGTATGGTGAACCATTATGTGATGAAGTCGGAGCATGATTTATTTTTTGATTGTCTTCCTTATGAGTGGCGGTCGGGGACGAGCGATGGTCTTTTCCTACCAATCTATCCCCCTAGGATCATGCGCGTAGTACTTTGTTTTGCTGACTAATAGATTTTTGCAATAAGTATATGAGTTCTTTATGACTATGTTGAGTCCATGGACTATATGCACTCTCACCTCTCCGCCATTGCTAGCCTCTCTTGTACCGCGCAACTTTCGCCGGTGCCATAAACCCACCACATATCCTTCCTCAAAACAGCCACCATATCTACCTATTATGGCATTTCCATAGCCATTCCGAGATATATTGCCATGCAACTTTCCACCGTTCCGTTATTATGACACGCTTCATCATTGTCATATTGCTTTGCATGATCATGTAGTTGACATCGTATTTGTGGCAAAGCCACCGTTCATCATATTTTTATACATGTCGCTCTTGATTCATTGCACATCCCGGTACACCGCCGGAGGCATTCATATAGAGTCATATCTTGTTCTAGCATCGAGTTGTAAATTTTTAGTTGTAAGTAAATAAAAGTGTGATGGTCTTCATTATTAGAGCATTGTCCCATGTGAGGAAAGGATGATGGAGACTATGATTCCCCCACAAGTCGGGATGAGACTCTGGATGAAAAAAAAAATGAAAGAAGGCCCATAAAAAATGAGAGAAAAGAGAGAAGGAACAATGTTACCATCCTTTTTGCCACACTTGTGCTTCAAAGTAGCACCATGATCTTCATGATAGAGAGTCTCCTATGATATCACTTTCATATACTAGTGGGAATTTTTCATTATAGAACTTGGCTTGTATATTCCAATGATGGGCTTCCTCAAATTGCCTTAGGTCTTCATGAGCAAGCAAGTTGGATGCACACCCACTTAGTTTTCTTTTTGAGCTTTCATAAACTTATATCCCTCGTGCATTCATTGCATGGCAATCCCTACTCACTCACATTGATATCTATTAATGGGCATCTCCATAGCCCGTTGATACGCCTAGTTGATGTGAGACTATCTCCTCTTTTTTTGTCTTCTCCACAACCACCGTCTATTCCACCTATAGTGCTATGTCCATGGCTCACGCTCATGTATTGCGTGAAAGTTGAAAAAGTTTGAGAACGTCAAAAGTATGAAACAATTGCTTGGCTTGTCATCAGGGTTGTGCATGATTTAAATATTTTGTGTGATGAAGATGGAGCATAGCCAGACCATATGATTTTGTAGGGATAAGCTTTCTTTGGCCATGTTATTTTGAGAAGACATAATTATTTTGTTAGTATGCTTGAAGTATAATTGTTTTTATGTCAATATTAAACTTTTGTTTTGAATCTTACGGATCTGAACATTCATGCCACAATAAAGAGAATTACACGGATAAATATGTTAGGTAGAATTCCACATCAAAAATTCTGTTTTTATCATTTACCTACTCGAGGACGAGCAGGAATTAAGCTTGGGGATGCTTGATACATCTCCAACGTATCTATAATTTTTTATTGTTCCATGCTATTATATTATCTATTTTGGATGTTTTATATGCATTAATATGTTATTTTATATGATTTGTGGGACTAACCTATTAACCTAGAGCCCAGTGCCAGTTTCTATTTTTTCCTTGTTTTAGAGTTTTGCAGAAAAGGAATACCAAACGGAATAAAACTTTCGCGATGATTTTTCTTGGACCAGAAGACACCCAGGAGACTTGTAGTGCAAGTCGGAAGAGCCGCGAGGCGGCCACAAGGGTGGAGGGCGCGCCCAGGGGGGTAGGGCGCACCCCCCGACCTTGTGGGCCCCTCGTAGCCCCTCTGACGTAGATCTTTCGCCTATATATACTCTTATACCCCAAAAACATCCCGTGGGGCAACAAAACCACTTTTTCACCGCCGCAACCTTCTATACCCATGAGATCCCATCTTGGGACCTTTTCCGGTGTCCTGCCGGAGGGGGATTCGATCACGGAGGGCTTCTACATCACCACCATTGCCTCTCCGATGAAGCGTGAGTAGTTTACTTCAGACCTACGAGTCCATAGCTAGTAGCTAGATGGCTTCTTCTCTCTCTTTGATTCTCAATACAAAGTTCTCCTCGATGATCTTGGAGATCTATTCGATGTAATACTCTTTTGCGGTGTGTTTGCCGAGATCCGATGAATTGTGGATTTATGATCAGCTTATCTATGAATATTATTTGAATCTTCTCTGAATTCTTGTATGCATGATTTTATATCTTTGCAAGTCTCTTCGAACTATCGATTTGGTTTGGCCAACTAGATTGGTTTTTCTTGCAATGGGAGAAGTGCTTAGCTTTGGGTTCAATCTTGCGGTGTCCTTTCCCAGTGACAGTAGGGGCAGCAAGGCACGTATTGTATTGTTGCCATCGAGGATAAAAAGATGGGGTTTTCATCATATTGCTTGAGTTTATCCCGCTACATCATGTCATCTTACTTAATGCGTTACTCTGTTCTTATGAACTTAATACTCTAGATGCAGGCTGGAGTCGGTCGATGTGTGGAGTAATAGTAGTAGATGCAGAATCGTTTCGGTCTACTTGACACGGACGTGATGCCTATATTCATGATCATTGCCTTAGATATCGTCATAACTTTGCGCTTTTCTATCAATTGCTCGGCAGTAATTTGTTTACCCACCGTAATAATTTCTATCTTGAGAGAAGCCTCTAGTGAAACCTATGGCCCCCGGGTCTATTTTCCATCATATAAGTTTCCGATCTACAATTTCTGTTTCCTATTTCTTTTACTTTGCAATCTTTACTTTCTGTTCCATAAACCAAAAATACCAAAAATATTACTTTACCGTTTATCATCTCTATCAAATCTCACGTTGCAAATAACCGTTAAGGGATTGACAACCCCTTTATCACGTTGGGTGCAAGGTTGGTGTTTGTTTGTGCAGGTATTCGGTGACTTGAGCATTGTCTCCTACTGGATTGATACCTTGTTTCTCAAAAGCTGAGGGAAATACTTACTCTACTTTGCTGCATCACCCTTTCCTCTTCAAGGGAAAAACCAACGCAAGCTCAAGAAGTAGCACCAGCCAGCCCTGCCGTGACCTTTTTCACTTGGGGTGGAGCAGCCTTGGATCTCTTGCTGTTGGAACTCTCTGGCGTGTCATCAACGGGCGCGGCACATTCCACAGAGGTACGCTTCTCAGATTCCTTGCCAGTGCCTCTGCTATGCTTTTCCTTCGCGGGAACTGTGGCTTCCGCGACCTCTGCCGCGACCGCGTCCCGTTACATCTTATCCACGCAAATAATTGCGTCTGTCTTCTCCGACGGAACGGAAATGACGCCCATCGGCCCTGGCATCTTCAAGGTGTTGTAGGCATAGTGGGATGCTGCCATGAATTTGGCCAGGGCCGGGCGCCCAAGGATCCCGTTGTACGGCAGGGGGAGGTCAACCACATCAAACACAACTTTCTCAGTCCTGTAGTTCAATTCTCCTCCAAATGTCACTGGCAACGTAACCTTTCCCTTAGGACGGCTCCCGCCGGGATTGACTCCTTGAAACGTGCATGTGGCCTTAAGTTCTTCCTCTGCTATCTGGAGTCTGCTGATAACCTTTGGGGAAATCAGATTCAACCCAGCCCCACCGTCAACCAGCATCTTTGTGACCTTGAGGTTGCGAATTGTTGGTGAGACCAACAACGGCAGGCACCCTACCGCAGTAATGCGGTCGGGGTGGTCCTCTTCATCAAAGATGATGGGCGTGCATGACCACTTGAGCAGCTTCCGAGAATCTGCCGCTGGCTCCACGACATTGACTTCACGCGCCCACTATTTAAGTTGGCGATGAGAGGAGTGCAAAGATGCACCCCCGTCAATGCACAGGGCGTCAGTGGCCTTCTGGAACTCCTGCTCGCTGGTTTCCTCTTCATTCCCTCCATCACTCTCAATACTGCAATCCTCCTTCTCTCGGCCTTTGGTGAGTTTCCCTTGGTTCCGAGGAGCCTTGCCGGGGCGATTTGCTTCACCACCCCGGCTCTTCCTGCCAGCGCCATTCTGACCTTTTTCCTTATTGCGCTTCTCATACTCAGCCTTCTGCCTCTTAACGAGCTGCTCAACGTGATGACACTCCTGGAGATCATGGCCCTTGGTCCGATGAATCTTACAATACGGTCCATCACTTTTCCCAGCTTTCTCGGCAGCCGCCGCCTCCAGGCAGTCAGCGCATGCGGTAGCCTCCTTGTCGGGGGCTTCAGCCTTGACCTTCTTGCCGGTACTAGGCATGCCTGACCCCTCAACAGTCATCACTATCTTATCCTTGCGCTTCTTGTTGTGCTTCTTGTTCTTCTTCATCTTACTGATGGTTTTGTCGTCATCTTCGGAGTCGATGTCGACGCAATCTTCCTCTCCAGGAAGTTTCCTCCCCTCCTCCACCCGAGCACATTTGTCCACCAAAGTGTAGAGCTCCTTCACAGTCTTGGGCAACCGAACGTTCATCTTGGAACGTATCCTGCAGTTGCGCATGTTGGATTGGAAGGCAGCTATCACGGCAGCTGGGTGGATATCTGGGATATTTCTGTGGACTCGACTGAATCTCTGCAAGTACTTCCGTAGAGTTTCTCCCACTTTCTGCTGGAGAAGCTGCAAGTCAATGGGCCACCCTGGTTCTTGATGGCCGCCCGTGAAGGCACCAATGAACTCGTGGCACAGGTCAGCCCAGGTCGAAATGGAGTTCTTCGGCAGGTGCATCAGCCAAGACCTCACATTTGACTTGAGGGCCAAAGGGAAGTAGTTGGCGAACACCTTCTCATCTCTTCCCCCAACAGCTTGAACAGCGATGGTGTAGATGCTTAAGAACTCTACCGGGTTTAGTCTCCCATTATACTTCTCGGGTATCTCTGGCTTGAACGTGCGAGTGGACGGCCAACGGACTTGCCGCAGCTCACGGGTGAAGGCAGGGCACCCAACCTCGAAAGGCAGGAACCCACCATCTTCGAGCGCGGGCTCGTCGATGTCGCGGCCATCGCACCCATTGGACCAGCGGGGGTTGTTGCGGCGCCGCTCGTCGATGACGCGCGCGCCTTCCCCTCGCCTGCCCTCCGGGGCATGCTGCCGGCCTTGACGCGCTCGAGGATCTGATGAGGCCATCGAGACGTCATCGGGTGCTTGGTTTTGCGGCTCCCGAGCGGCTTGCCGTGGTGGGGATTGCACCATGAGGGTGGCCCCTCCCGCACGACCAGCCGCACGAGCCGCCGTTGCTGCCTTGGAAGGCCGTGGTGGTCCAGCCCGCTGTGATCCTTCCGCCTCGGCAAAACCAATCAAACTTTGGATGGTGGCTCACCACTCATCCATCTGGTCTGCCACCGGTAGAAATCTCAACAGCAGTTGGGATTGCGCCATGGCCTCTTAGGCAGTGCTTGGCATAGGTGATGATGATGTAGATTGTAGTGTCGCTCGGCTCCTAACGTTGCCGGTGGCGACCGCACCGCGCCCTTGCTGCTGCGAACCAGCCATTTGGATGGCATGGTGATGCAGTAGAGGTGCCTGAGGGCCAGCGGCTCCATTGGGCACAGTAGCTGGGTCAGCCCGCCCCGGGGGTGGCGCGTGCCCCGCGGTCGTGCCCATAGCGGGGGCGGTCGGAGGGTTGCGATTCACCCCAGAATGAGCATCATCACTGCAGTTGTGCCCGTTGGCGAGGAGAAGGGGTTTAGGCGGAATGATCCCTCCATCCGTACCTCATGGAGCATGGCCGTCGGGATGTTGTTGATGCTGTCCTTCCCCGGTACCTCCCGTTCCTGCTTCGGCCATGGGGAAGGTGATGACGGCGCCGCCTGCGCTGACCACGTCCCCTGCAGCATCCACACCATCGTGAGCCCCCGCATTCCCCGCGACGTCGGCGGTCGCGGGCGGTGGAGCCTTCGAGGTGGACGGGTGATTTGCAGCTCCGGGCTTCTTCTTGGGCGCCATAGTCGATGATGCCGTCGACGACGAAAATGTCGATGAAGATGATGCGCAGCGTACGCTCTCGGTTTCGCGCAAGTAATCCCCCTACCTGGCGCGCCAAAGATGTCATGGGAAACCACGGCCACCTATGGGGCCATGAGCCCCTTTTGGTTTGGCGGGGGGATGCGCGCGTTGCACAAAGAGTGGAAAAGCGTCGTGCAGCACGGCAGAGATCACACGGGCAGTCTTTACCCAGGTTCAGGCCGCCACGAGGCATAAAACCCTACTCCTGCTTTGGTGGATTGATGGTGGATAATGGTGGTGGATGCAGCACACTCGTCCGGCAAGGTCGCTCTGGGGGCAAGAGTGGCAAAACGCGTATGGATATGCGAGGGTCCAACCCTTTCTACCGTTGCCATCGGCCTCCTTTGTATGGATATGCGAGGGTCCACTGTATGTGTCAAAACCGGCCGTTCTCGGGTAGGGGGTCCTGAACTGTGTGTCTGAGGATCGAAGGTAACAAGGGACAAAGGGAACATGATGTTTAGCCAGGTTCAGGCCCTCTTAATGGAGGTAAAACCCTACGTCCTGCTTGATTGTATTTGATGAGTATAGGGGTTACAAGAGTTGATCTACCTCGAGATCGTAATGGCTAAACCCTAGCTGTCTAGCCTGTGAGAATACTGATAGCCTCTACGGACTAAACCCTCTGATTTATATACACACCGGAGGGGCCTAGGGTTGTACAGATTCGGTTCATGGAGGAAGGAAATTACATATCTGGACATCAACCTTGTCATCCACGCATAGGAGAGTCCTAACCAGACACGGAGGAAAGCCTTATGCTTTGTATCTTCATGGTTCATCAGTCTGGCCCATATCGAATAGCCCGGACACCCGAGGACCCCCTAATCCAAGACTCCCTCAGTAGCCCCCGAATTGGCCTTCAAACGACGATGCAGTATCCGGCTTATGTCTTCGGCTTTTGCAAGGTTCGTTCTTCACTATATACTGGGCGGATAATAATCCGGCCCCGGCTCCCTCGTTCCGCCTTTATGACTCCTTCCCTGTCACCTCGATTTCCACGCGCTGGGTGAATGCAAATGGTCCATAATTTTTTATTAAAAAGAAAACACCCGGCCACACAGGGACGGTGCCTATATAAAGGAGGTCATTTCCCCCGAGTGCCATCCACATCGCACGGAAAACGCCAAGATTAGCCACGAAAAAAAAGCTTCAAAACATGGACAGAGCCCCAGGCTCTTCTTCGCGCCCCCATGGCCCTCAAGAGGGGGATTGGTAGAGCTGCTCAGTGCCTCATCTTCAGCTGAGTCGACTCCAGACGCAGGGATATCTTCCCCTCGCCGATCTAGTCCCCGTACGAGCGGGATTGGCCTCAATCGGCAACGATGTGCTAGCTGAAAATTTCCCCAACCCCAATAAGGAGGAGAGGGTGTGCTTCGTTCCATTCCTTTTGCGGGGCTTAGGATTTCTGATCCATCCCTTTCTCAGGGGTCTATTGGAATTTTACGGCATCCAGCTACACAACCTCACCCCAGGTTCGATTCTGCACATCTCAGGTTTCGTTGCCCTCTGTGAACTGTTCTTGGGCTGCGAGGCCCATTTCGAACTATGGAGAAAGTTCTTTTGACTTGTCCCCCGCCATCGAGGGGGTTCTATATTTGAAGTGGACGGCGCCGAAGTATGGCGTATAGCCGGATTAGGCTACCCCGTTGGGACTCCCAAAGAGATATATCCACAGTGGTCTTTGGAGTGGTTTTATATAGATGATGTCCCACTGCCGGACCCAATTCGGCACGGCCTCCCTGAATTTTCTAGCGCTCCTTTAAAGAAACATCTCAACTGGCGTCCCCGCAGTCCCAAGGAGGGAGACAGTGCGGAAATAAAGAGGTTGGTTAGCAAGGTCAGATTGTTAGCCCATACCGGGCTCTCGATAATCGAAGTCATGGCCATTGCAATAAAAAGATGTGTCTAGCCTCTCCAGTCCAAAGTAACTCCCTTATGGTGCTACAACGAAGAAGACGACGCATCTCGTTACAGACGCAAGGGTCCGGATACCCCGGCCGAACTGGCCATGATCTTGGTCGATCTGTATAAGGGTGAGAAAGAAGACTTCCTCCGCTTAAACTGCCGGGAAGGTTACTCCATGTACAACCCCATCGAATTGGTAAGATTTTGACTACCTGTGTTGCCTTACTGCTGTCACGACATGCTAATCAAGCTATTCTTTGTTGTCATAAATCAGTCATGGAGGAGGATGATCGAGGACATTCATTGTCCTGCCCCACAGCCAGAGGAGCACAACCGTGATGAAGACCCAGGCTTCTACGAGGATCCGGATATATACATAGAGTTCGATGATGGGGTATTTTACCAGGCGAGCCTTGACGGCTCGGAAGTGGCTATTACAGCCGACTACCCCCGCCCCTATTCCTTCTCCATCGTAAGCATTCAAAGAGCTTTCCCAAAAAGGAGTCTCTACTTGCACCTTTTTCCATTATACTAAACTGTACTTCCTAGGATCGGCGCTCGGCAGGCCGCGCCCCCTCAAGGGCGGCCCCCATGCAGGGTAATCGTTCAAAACAAAAGGAGACCGGGAGCGTCGTAGAGCCCTCACAGTCTTCAAAGAGGTATGTTCGTTTGATACATGCCTGGGCATGAGTTCGGATTGTTGAAGTTCCCTTCTATCTTTGATTCAGGAGGAGCATGCGGCAGACAGTGGGAAAACGCCCTACTAGTCGAATGTCAGCCAATCCGGCGCCGGACTCGCCAACTAGGACGAGGGCTGATGCAATGCTAGTTCCGCCGCCTCATGAGGATTCGGATGACATATCTGTCACGAATTCCGAGGTGGAGAGCGTGATGAATCACCGTCGACTGAAAGAGGCCATGCGCGCTCCAGCCTTTTTTGATCAGGAATTTACCGCACTCAGCTCGGTGGATGCATATATCCACGCCGCTCGAGACGGACTTGCCGGAGTTACCCAATTGTTCTCGAAAGATATACAGGTAAGAGTTCGTGCAATTTTAATAGTCATATGCCAGTAGCCCCCGAGACTTGAAGTGGTCAAGCCAACCGATTTAAGGATCGATATGACCTGCAGGTTCTCAAGGAGAAGAATACTGCGCTATCCCAGGAACTGAAAACAAACCAGACACAGCTGAATGCCTTCACCGCCGAACTTGCGGAAATAAAAAAGGCTGCAATGATGACTTCCGAGAAGAAGAAACACGAGGAGGAAAAAGGCAAACAATCTGAAGAGATAGAGAGCTTAAAGGCTCAGTTATCGGTCGCCCGAAAAGAGAATGAAAAGTTGAAGGGCGGCATGTTCGGTATGACTTTTTAAACCATCAGAGAGATTCATATGTAGTCCAAAATTCGGAATGTCATAACTCTATTGCTGCAGGTCTATTAACTGGTCGGCCGGAAAAAGAAGTATCCGGATTTTGGGGTGACGTGCTTAAGGAGCTGTCCGTGGTGCATGAGCGAGCCCGGAAAGCCATGAAGAGTATGGCAAAGGCTTTATGGCCATCCGATACCCCTCCAGAAAGTATGGAGTGCTTGGCAAACGTGTTCAAAGGTGCCCGGCGCCGCTTCAAGCTATGGAAAACGTCCTCCTGCAGTGAAGGTGCACGAGAAGCCTGGGCGATGGTGAAAATCACGCTTTACCAAGCTAGACCCGAATCATATGGCCCGAGTGGGACCACAGGGACCAGACGGGAAAGAAATTCCATTGAACTTGGTGTATGACCAAGTAATGATAGCTGCGAAATATTCGCAAGAAGACTGTAGGTTAGACAGTCTTATAGATGGAATAGATAAGGAGTAGGCTTTTGATTCAATGTATCAATGTACTTTATGATCATCCTGTATCTTCAGCCGAACATTTGGAAAAATTGTCATCGTAGGCTTTCGGCTTTAACCTCCAAACCAAAATGGTGGAGTGTTTCCGGATACTACTATGGAATGTGAGAAACATTCATTATGTCCGGAAACCAGGCAACCCAGTCATTGTGCTCAATCAGACAAAAAATTTAGTTCGGGAGGTATGTTATATTACATATGTAAGAAACATCTTCGAGGGAGAATAGTTCCGTTAAGGGTTCCTTTCCCTGGGTTGGCATGATTTAATTGTGCATGCCTAGACTTTGATCCGTATTACAGGGAAACTATCCCGCATTGTTTCTAAGAGTTACAAGAATGTAACAATCTGTCGTTTGATTGCCGACCAATTATTCTCTTAAGAACGCTAGCTTTCGGCTTCACCCGTCTGAGGTACAGGTCCGGATTACCCGGTTGTAACAATCGCAGAGGTGCTCCCTTTATGCCCTAGCCGAACAATCGGGAACGTAGGGCATAAACACAGGAGCGAGGCAACCCAGCTTGGCAAAAACTTAAGTCATAGAGGTGCATATAATGGCGAAAGGGTGTATATAAACAAACGACATAGAAGAAGTGAGCTCCAGGTTCTGAATAATAGTAGGCTTCGGTTAAAGAAGCCCCCAGTCATGGTGGGGTGTATACATTTAAAGATGTGTGCCCCTTAAGAGTTCGGCCTATCCGAACAAATCCTAGGAAACGTATAAAAGTGAAAAAAAACAAAAACAAATGAAGAGGAGAAGAAAGAAAAAGGGGGACAAAAAAGAAACATGGCCGAATTTATGCGTAGAATCTTCGGAGCCGGGCAGTGTTCCATGGATTCGGCTCAAGGCGATTATCCGATGCATTCCGAAGGCGATAGGCTCCTCCTGTGAGAACTTCATCTATAATGAAGGGGCCCTCCCATTTTGGCTTGAGCTTGTCCTTTTTCTTCTCTAGGAGGCATAAAACGAGTTCACCGACATTATAAGTCTTGGCCCGCACTTCTCTGCTTTGGTATCTCCGAGCCTGTTGTTGATAAAATGCGGAACGGGCTCGTGCAATA
Source organism: Thinopyrum elongatum (assembly GCA_011799875.1). Lineage (NCBI taxonomy): Eukaryota > Viridiplantae > Streptophyta > Magnoliopsida > Poales > Poaceae > Thinopyrum > Thinopyrum elongatum. The sequence continues at coordinate 368,670,552 of CM022301.1, forward strand.
TCACGCTCCTCCTCTAGGCCATCTAGGTCGTCTTGCCGATCGAGCTCGGCTTCTCTCTCTTCATACATGCACACTCGAGGTGAGTCATGTATAATGTCGCAGGGCAAGACAGCCTCTGCGCCGTACACCATGAAAAAAGGTGTGTATCCGGTCGTGCGATTGGGCGTAGTCCGCAGTCCCCAGAGCACGAAATCGAGTTCCTCAACCCAGTGCTTATCTAACTCTCGTAGGGATCACACTAGTCTGGGTTTGATGCCGCTCATTATCAGGCCATTAGCCTGTTCGACCTAACCGTTTGTTTGAGGGTGGTATACGGACGCGTAATCGAGCTTAATGCCCAAGTTAGCGCACCAATTTTTCACCTCATCGGCTGTGAAATTGGAGTCATTATCAGTGATGATGCTGTGCGGGACACCATAACGGTGTACCACGCCGGATATAAAGTCGATCATTGGCCCTGCTTCAGCCATTTTTACTGGTTTGGCCTCTATCCACTTAGTGAATTTATCCACCATAACAAGTAAATATGTCTTCTTGTGGCTTACCCCTTTAAGGGGTCCGACCATATCTAGCCCCCAGACCGCAAAAGGCCAGGTGATGGGGATTGTTCGTAAAGCAGTGGGCGGCATATGACTTTGGTTGGCGAAAAGCTGACATCCCACACAGTGTTGCACAAGGTACTATGCGTCTGCTCGGGCCGTTGGCCAAAAGAAACATGTACGGAAGGCCTTGCTTATGAGGGCCCGAGCTGCGGCGTGATGGCCACCTAGACCAGCATGTATTTCAGCCAAGAGCTGTCGTCCCTCCTCTTCGGAGATGCATCTTTGAAGGACTCCAGTGGTACTTTTCTTGTATAGTTCACCTTCGTGAACTTTATAGGCTTTAGAACATCGGATTATGCGACGGGCCTCATTCTGATCATCTAGAAGCTCCTGCCTATTAAGGTAGGCCAGGAAGGGTTCGGTCCATGGAGCGATAACGACCATGATTGCATGGGCGGAGGGTGTTATTTCAGTGACCGAGCCCCCCATGATATCCGAATTGAGTTCGGCTGCTGGGGGTATGACCGGTTCCGGACTAGGATTTCCGTCCTCATCCTGCCAGACCACGGATGGCTTAAAGAGCCTTTCCACAAAGGTGTTAGGCGGGACGGGATCACGTTTAGCGCCCATTCGAGCGAGGATTTCCGCTGCCTGATTACTGTCTCGAGCAATGTGATGGAACTCGAGCCCCTCGAACCGAGCCGATATTTTGAGTACGGCGTTTCGGTATGCTGCCATTTTTGGGTCTTTTGCGTCGAATTCTCCATTTATTTGGGATATTGAAAGGTTTGAATCCCCACGCACCTCTAGGCGTTGAATGCCCATGGAGACAGCCATTCGGAGACCATGTAGAAGTGCCTCATATTCGGCTGCATTGTTGGAGTCCATATACATGATTTGTAACACGTAGCGGACTGTGTCCCCCGTAGGGGATGTCAAGATGACGCCAGCCCCTAGTCCGGCTAACATTTTAGAGCCGTCAAAGTACATTATCCAGTTGGAGTATGTGATGTACTCTTTAGGGAGCTCGGCTTCCGTACACTCGGCGACAAAGTCGGCCACCACCTGAGATTTAATAGCTCGGCGTGGCCTGTATATTTATTCAAATGGTAGGAGCTTGATGGCCCATTTGGCTATGCGGCCAGTGGCATCCCGATTATTTATGATGTCATTCAGTGGTACTTCGGATGCCACCGTGATCGAACACTCTTGAAAGTAGTGTCGGAGCTTTCGTGATGCCATAAAGACCGCATAAGCTACCTTCTGATAGTGAGGGTATCGAGATTTGCATGGTGTAAGGACTGCCGATACATAGTATACTAGTTTCTGGATGGGGAATTTGTGTCCCTCTTCCTCTTGCTCGATGATGAGTACGGCGCTCACAACTTGGTGAGTCGCGGATATGTAGAGCAACATAGGCTCGCCAACACCTGGGGCGGCTAGGATTGGGTTACCTGCTAACAATGTTTTTATTTCTTCCAATCCGGCTGTGGCCGCAGCCGTCCATTCGAAGTGATCGGTGCGTCGGAGTAGTCGGTAGAGTGGTAATGCTTTTTCTCCCAATCTGGAGATGAAGCGGCTTAAGGCTGCCACACATCCAGCTAGTTTTTGGACTTGCTTTAAGTCTGTTGGCGTTGCCAATTGTGACAGGGCTCGGATTTTGGCTGGGTTCGCCTTGATTCCTCTATTGGAAACAATGAACCCGAGCAGTTTCCCAGCTGGGACGCCGAAAACACATTTTTCCGGATTGAGCAGTATGTCATATGTTCGGAGGTTGTCGAATGTGAGGCGTAGATCGTCCACCAATGATTCGACATGTTTAGTCTTGATGACCACGTCGTCCACATACGCCTCCACTGTCTTGCCGATTTGTTTTTCCAAACATGTCTGAATCATGCGTTGGTAAGTGGCGCCAGCGTTTTTGAGCCCAAAGGGCACAGTGTTGAAACAGAAAGGCCCATAGGGGGTAATAAATGCCGTTGCGGCCTGGTCGGATTCCTTCATCTTAATCTGATGGTATCCAGAGTAGGCGTCAAGGAAACACAATGAGTCATGTCCCGCGGTTGCGTCAATAATTTGGTCAATGCAGGGCAGTGGGAAGGGGTCCTTAGGGCAAGCCTTATTGAGGTCTTTGAAATCAACACAAAGGCGCCAGGACTTCTCCTTCTTCGGCACCATGACCAGGTTGGCTAGCCAGTCCGGGTGCTTGATTTCTCTAATGAACCCGGCCTCGAGTAGTTTGGCTAGCTCCTCCCCCATAGCTTGTCGTTTGGGTTCGAAAAATTGCCACAGCGTTTGCTTGACTGGTTTGAACCCCTTTATTATATTGAGGCTAGGTTCGGCCAGTCTGCATGGGATTCCGTGCATGTCCGAAGGGTGCCAAGCAAAGATGTCCCAATTTTCGCGCAGGAACGCTCGTTGGGCGGCAGCGACCGTCGGATCTAGCTGTGCTCCAATGGATGCTGTTTTATTAGGGTCCATCGGGTGCACTTGAAATTTGACTATTTCGTCTGCTGGTTTGAAGGAGGTGGATTTGGGCCTCTTGTCGAGGATCACATCGTCCTTGTCCACTGTAGAACGCAGGGTGGTTAGTTCTTCGGCCGCGAGGGCTTCGGATAGTGCCTCGAGGGCCAAGGATGCGGTTTTATTTTTGGCGCGGAGTGCTATATCCGGATCACTGGTAACAGTGATCACTCCGTTGGGCCCTGGCATTTTGAGCTTCATATACCCGTAATGGGGTATGGCCACGTGGAAGAGCAACTCTTCAGACCTGTAATTCTCAGGCGTGCCGAATACTACATCAAGTTTAATTTTCCCTGAGCATTGTGCTTCTCGACTGGGGATAATGCCTCGAAAGGTGGTGATGCTTTGCTCGATGAGGTTCTTGTCCATTTGCATTTTGTCGAGCGTGTCTTCGTAGATGAGGTTAAGCCCGCTACCACCATCCATGAGCACCTTGGTGAGTCAAAAGCCATCCACAATTGGGTTTAAGACCAAGGCGGCTGGTGCTCGGACTGATCGGGCCTTTGGTTCGTCGTCGGCCGTGAAAGTTATGGCCGTGTCATTCCAGGGGTTCATTGTGGTTACTTGGTTTACTTCGGCGAGGTCGCGGAGTGCCCTTTTGCGCCGATTATTTGAAGAGAAGGTCTCAAAGACCGTAAAGACGTTTAGATCATCAACCTCCGAAGAATGTTTCTCTGGAGTAGTACTGGTGATGATAGCCTCACCGCTCTTAGCCACTTGCCGGAGTACCCAACATGCCCGAAGGCTGTGCGTTGGTTTGGTGCTCGGCGTCGTATGTATCTGACAGGGCTTGTCGAGTAGTTCGTCAAGGACGGTTCTGTGTCTCGTGAAGGGTTTGTTTTTCTTGTCAATGGGCTTGTGTTCGGATGCCTTGTGAGGGTGCATCCATTTTGCCCGTATGGTGGGCTGCTTAAAGGCAGGGGGTTCCCACTGGGTTGTCTGGGCCTTCCATGCGCTTGCCATCACGCAGTACTTCTGTACTATGTGTGCCAATTCTGTAAAGTGTTGTATGCGGCGGCGGTTGAGGGCGTTAAGAATTCCCTCGTCCGTACAATTACAACAAAAAATCGAAACCGCGTCGTCATCGCAGCAATCTTTAATCTTGTTTTTAACGAGGACTCTGGCCCAAAAGTGATGGACCATTTCCTGAGGTTGCTGCCGCACGTACATTAGGTCACATATGTCTGGAGGGCCTGAATTACTTGGAGAATATTGATTGTGGTGTGTGGGCGGGCTAAAACCTGAATCCTGACCCGAGATTGAATCCGGAGCTTGAAGAATCTCTGAGGTCACCAGTTCAGGACCAGGAAGGTCCAGGTGACTTTTGGGATCAATGCCTGATCCTGAGTTCGGAGGCATACAGTCTCTTCCTGAGGATGGGTGTCCGGCTCGAAGGGCTCAGAAATCCGAACATATCTGGTTTTTAACTTAGGGGAAGAAGCGTTCTCGGCTCGTTCCTCAACGACCGCTACCAGATGGGTGATCGGTGGGGACTTGATTTCCCTCTGATCGGGTTTAAGCCTGATCCGATCATAGTCTGTTGCAAGCCCCAGGGCGGCGATGCGATCCAGCAGCTCGTTCAAGGATGAGATATCTGCCGGATCCATCTTTTCGGAGTGTTCGAGGCCTATGTGGGGATGATGTCTGGCGATTGCGGGGGTCGCCGTTGGCTTAACAGCCGAGCGAGCGCCCATGGTAAAACCGCCGAGCTGGAGGACCTGTCCCGGAGTTAAGGCCCTTCCAAAAGTGATATCGTCATTGATGACAAGGCGAGCCATCGATCCTTCTATCGACAACACAATGGAACTCTCAATGAAAGCACCAATGTCGGTGTCAAAACCGGCCGATCTCGGGTAGGGGGTCCCGAACTGTGCGTCTGAGGATCGAAGGTAACAAGGGACAAAGGGAACACGATGTTTACCCAGGTTCGGGCCCTCTTAATGGAGGTAAAACCCTATGTCCTGCTTGATTGTATTTGATGAGTATAGGGGTTACAAGAGTTGATCTACCTTGAGATCGTAATGGCTAAACCCTAGCTGTCTAGCCTATGAGAATTCTGATAGCCTCTACGGACTAAACCCTCCGATTTATATACACACCGGAGGGGCCTAGGGTTGTACAGAGTCAGTTCGTGGAGGAAGGAAATTACATATCCGGACATCAACCTTGTCATCCACGCATAGGAGAGTCCTACCCAGACACGGAGGAAAGCCTTATGCTTTGTATCTTCACGGTTCATCAGTCTGGCCCATATCGAATAGCCCGGACACCCGAGGACCCCCTAATCCATGACTCCCTCACCCGCCAGGCTCGCCTGCCCAGCAAGGTAGGTCCTTCCCTTAGCGATGCCTTGTTCCTCTGGCTCACCTTGGCCTTCTCGACATGCACTTGGATCCTTCAAAGGAATTGATCCTCCTTGCTTGGTCTGATCTTGGTCTTGTAATCTTGTCTCTGGCTTGTGCATAGTACGTGCAATGGACCCAGGGTCTGTTGCACCGACAGGGATCAGCAATTGCCCTCTTTCCTTTTGAACGTCTGATACACAAGAACAGCATTTGAATGGATAAATATGGTATGATGACAGATGGAATATGTACTCAAAATGGATAGGCAGGTCGTATTCACATACACAATGTGTAAACTAAGCTAATGGCAGTGCAACAAAGTAGAAGCAATGCAAAGCATCAGATGCAAGATATGTGCGACCAATATAACCTTGGAAAGTTAGAGCAAGCACCTTGATGGGTGAATAAGATAGGGCATCTGCCTCTGACTCCTCCACTAGGGAGCTACATTGACTTATGTCTCCCTCTAGCTCAGAATCACTGTTAGGATCATATTCTGAGCATGAATCTGTAGGTGGAGAGCATTTGCATTACATTGCATCCAGACTTGATTTCAGTCCCTTCATGCCAAGTTTGACAGTCATGGCATTGTTCTGCTTTATTCTTTTCATGCGCGCAAGTTCATAATCATTATGATGTTGTTCAGTATCTGAGATTCATGAAAACATAAAAAGTAGTTAGATTATCTATGGAATGCATTGCAGATTCAACTTGAAGAGTGTCTCCCTATAAACCCCTGCATATGCAAAGTTCACCCCCAACCGTGCTGACAAACCACACACAGAAATACAAACCTCGTATGTCTCTATAACAGGCAGACACACATTTCAAAACTAAAGTAGGAACACTAGAATCATATCAAATTCATATTTGAACAAATAAACTAAGGAATTATGAGTGGCATAATGTTTAGCTTCAAGGGTGGAGTGCTGGTAGTGCGACACAAAGCAAGTAGGAAGATTTTATTCCATGTAAAAGATTGTAGTCTATGTAAAAGGTGGAAATGACACTTTCTTTCTATACAATGCAGTGTTCGTTGCCCACACATGATGGAAGAGATCACACAGAGAAATACTATTCACTCATGTCTGCGGTTCCAGTATTTTGAAATAGGGTGGTCCACCCTAAAAGAATATTGACAACAAATATGACAAGGCAAGCATAGATGTAGTGAATCAATCATTACTTGTAAGCTTACTAGGACAAGTATGCAGAATTGTAACTGCAGTAAGAGATCGTCCAAAATCTGAATCAAGAAGTTGGTCTAGCACTTATTGTTTGCAACTAATCGACGTGAATAATTGGATATCATATCAAATGAGTAAGAAAGACAAGTAAAATTGTCAACAAATCTGGCCTGCAGTAGTAATCTGGGTCAATGTCACTATGACCAACAATCCAAAATGACTAGTGTCTATTCCTAGGGCCGGAATTTTGAAACCCTGTGAACTTTACAGGTACTAAAGATTACTGAAATACATCTGAACCATTAAGTGTAGGTAGCACTCAGTACACAACAAACCCTAATGACAGTCCTGCCTAATGAGTAATGAATCAATTAGAAAATGGGTAATGAGGAGTGGCTGCTGAGTGTTGAGGACGTATCTTAGGATAAATCGGGTTGGCTTAGTGGCTGCTGCACACCTGAGCCCTGAACGGACTGGGAAGGTAGGCACGGCGGCGCGCCTGGGCAGCGGTGACGCTATTGGGCGAGCGGCTCCTAACCTCCTGTTAGTCCGGTGTCTCCTCCTAGAGTCATGCCGTCCAGGACGGCAAGTCGCTGGCGAGGCAGGCGGCTGGGGGCGAGTAGAGATCAGAAGCGCAGCAGAACAGAGGGGAATCGGGGCCTGGGCCGACCCAAAATCCCCGGGTGGGCCACGGCCCACCGTGGGCACCCTGTAGATACACACGCGAGTGGCGTACATGCATTTTCGAAACTAAATTAGGAACATTTAGCTGACCAACTAAACGACTCTGTTTTAATAATATCAGATTCGTATTTGAACAACTAAGCTTGTTGAGTTTGATGGGTGGAGCAGTGCTATTATGACACGAAGCACGTATACTGATCGTATAGTGATCATAAAAGGGGGAAACCCTAAGCATTTTTTTAGCAAAAGAGGGTTTGCCCTCCGATTTCTATTAAAGAAACCACCACGGAACCAACATGATCAATTAAACCCTAAGCATGATCAATTAAACCCTATTATGACTGTGCCATGGCAGATTTAAAGCTGCAAACCGCAGAAATGCTATTTAGCATCCATTGTTTGCTTTGAACTAAGAACTAAATTCTAAGAGCTGAAATGAAAGTACAGTAACCAAGTTACGATCTATTATCTAGTTGAGATCAAAAAGTTGAGCAGATATGAACTACCACCTCTCTTGCGGCTCCGTGTAGGCATCGGGGGTGCGATGGCTGTCGGTGGCGTTGAAGCAGATCTGCGACGATAGACGGGTGCATCAGGGGATAAGTCCCGTTGCGGTGGACGAGAAGGTCGTGTGAGCGGCCCCGACAAAGAGGACGACAGCACCGATGAAGCGAGAGGACGCGATGCAAGGCTCCTGGTCTGTCGTCGTGGATGAGAAACATCTATCTCTAGCAATGGACAACACGGTCTTGGTAGGCGCTCCGGCAAGGTGGAGGACGGTGGCGATGGATGGGGTGGAGGACGGCGGCGATGGATGGGGTGGCGGACAGAGGAGGCTGGTGTGGGGATGGTGTTCTAGCACGGACGGTGTATGAATGGGAAAATGGAGGGAGAGGTACGGGGAACCATGTTTTTGGGACGCGCATGTCTGAAATATGGGAAAGTTACGAACTTAGCCCCTGTTTAAAATTTGGACGTATCGTCGGTTGGGGATAGGACGGTAATCTCGCATCTCCCCAATATTTACCCAAAGCGATTTCGGGCGAGGAGAGGGTGTATTGGCGCCCATGGTGTATGAACGGGGCTGACAGGTAGGGCGGTTGTGTCACGTCTGAGTGAAGTTACAAACCTGCCCCTATTGAAAATATTTGCCTACATCGATTTCGGCCGAGTCGAGTTTGTTTTGCCGCCCACCGTGTATGAATGGAGAAATGGAGGGAGAGACAGAGGTCTTTCAGACAAGCTTGAATCAAATGTGTTTTGCCGCCCATGTTTGGCACCCACCGTGTCGGAATGGGCTCAGAGGCGGTCGTGTCACGTCTAATTGAAGTTACTAACCTACCCCTATTGAGAGCAGTGGAAATCGGGCCGATGGATTGTCCGTGTAAGGGGTAGATAGTAATTTCCATCTCCCAAACACTGGCTTCGAGCAGCCGACGTGGGAGTGAACATTTTGCCACTTCTTTCGAATTTTGGGACAATAAGCATCCACGTTTACCCTGGCAACTAAATTCGAATCCATTTTGTATTCCTATACGAATCTTTATAAATCTTTCTATGTGTTTTTATATATCTTCAAAAGCACGACAAAGATGTATTCCACTATCATATATGAATATGATTTACAAATGCCGATGCTCGAATTCAGAAGCTAGAATCCAGTTTAAGGTGAATTCGAATATTTGAAACCACTTTATGTCCAACTCAAGTGTCACGCAACATAATGTGTACTCCCATTTAGATATGTACACAAGCGATGTCTCAAGATTCAAAATACCGAGTCAATCAACCAATAATGTACAAAACTAACAGACATATAAACACTTAGAGTATATGGATCAATAATATCAACTAACATACATAGGCCAGGCCGCTGTACTTTTTTTGCTGGAAGAACATCCTTTTTTTAGCGAAGCTAGTACCGCATCTTGGCCCTTTCAGATGCGTGCCACTTAAGGACCATCTATACTACTATTATTGCTGAATGCACACTCAGCCTGATTGGCATATTTGTAGGTCTGGCACAGCAATCAAAATGAAATGTCTCGGAGTCTTATCAATTAATACATACTTGTGCTAAAAAAAATTACAAACCAAAAACCAAAAAACAATTATTACATGATCTCTAAAACAAATGGTTTGATCGATTACATGAACAAACAACACAAAGGTTATTCAACGATGGAAAGAACATTTCACCTATGATTTACCAAGTAGGAATTTAATTTCCTTTTTTCCTTCAGGACCTTAACAATGCGGTCAGTCTCAGCTTGCTTCGTTTTGAAATCCACCAAATATTTAATGGTTGTCTTGAGTACTGCTTGTGATTGTGTTGTTTGCTTCCTCAACATGTCAACTTCATCTCTAAGTGCAGAAGCAAAATCTCTTTCTACCAATAGTTTAGCCTCTAGAGCATCAGTAGTTGGCAATTCATGATGCATGATTGGGCCGATGCCACTATTGTGGGATGATACAACGTCCATGGGGACCTTGCTCTTTGATCTTGGGCTAACCTATTTTGCCATTAAAGTTCCGATTGGATTCTGAAAAGTTGAAGTTAGCAAAACATCTCAACTGGGAGTTTTAAAAACAAACCAGTTAAACAAACAAGGAATTAAAGAGTTCCAATTGGATGCTGAAAAGTAGTTATTAACATCATTGTAACCGGTTGAGCAGCAAAGCAGTTAAACAAACAAGTTTTGCAAAAGGTACCTGTTGTGGCATTGGAGTTTCTCTTGGATCCTGAAAAGTTGAGTAGCCAGTAACATGATTAGAGCAACCGGTTGCAGCAGCAAAGCAGTTAAACAATTAAGTTTTGCAAAAGGAACCTATTGTGGCATTGGAGTTTCTCTTGGATCCTGAAAAGTTGAGTAGTCAGTAACTTGATTAGAGCAACAAGTTACAGCAGCAAACCTGTTGCACAAATATATTTTTGAAAATGTACCTGCTGTGCAATTGGACTTCCAATTGGATCCTGAAAACTTGAAGTTGGTAAGATGATTACAGCAACAAGTTACGGCAGCAAACCAGGTAAACAAGGAAGTTTCTGAAAACATACCTGTTGTGCCAATGGAGTTTCAGTTGGATCATGCAAACTTGAATGTTAGCAATTATAAATAAAGTGTTGCAAGAGCCATAAGAAACTAACATCAAACTAGTAAAACTAACCAGTTTTGGCAACGTATTTAATTACACATGAACTAGTAAAACTAACAAGTTCTTGGCAACGTATTAAAGTAACAAGTCGGTACCGTTTACCAGCAACACAGGCATCTGTAAATTTCTTTGATGTAAGCAAAATGATTCCAACACACACACATATATATATATATATATATATATATATATATATATATATATATATATAAGTTAAAAATACGGTGTCCCTCATACAAACAAGACAGTTGTCTATCTATGAACATGCAAACATTACTAGTGCTACAAGTGATAACAGCAAACCATTTAAACAAACAGTGTATCAGAACGTAAATTACACGTGAATTCTGCTGCACCCTAGAAGTACATATGACTAGCTATCTACGTGCTTAAGTAGCTATTTAAGTTCAGGCAAACAGGTAATTCTTAACAGTAAGTATCAAACACATAGATAGGCGCAGTCTATAATAGGATTAACAGGCTATGGCATTATGTAATCAGTAGCAAACTAAATTAAGCCAAGCAACATAATTGAACAATTTTGCAATAAGTGGCTAACTAAAATTCCGAGAAGCAGGTAACTGAACTTACGCTAGCTCTTTGTACAGGCACACTGCAACTTCTTTTTCGCTTACAAGGTTCTACGAAGGAGTCCATGGCATCAATTGCTTGGATACGCAGTCCCAATACTTCTTTCTTCCCGCACTGCATTGGTAAGTCGAATGGTTAATTTGATAAGATGGTGCGTCCTTGATATATTATATGAGGACGGGTTGTCAGACTAGTTGTAGCCACACACATCACACTGGCTTTTACTGTATATTTCATGCGATTACATTTGGCATATCGAGATCTAAGAAATCTACAATAGGATGAAAAGACTGGCATCCTTCACATTATTGGCGAACTCAGTTCATAGAAACAAGAATTCAGCCATTCTGTGGGTAAATCAAAAACGCCACTGGAATATTTTTCACTACCCCAATCATACACGCAAAAAGGGGCGATGCCACCGTAGGGGCTGGTATGGGCGGCCGCCTCGGTGGCTGGAAAGTGTACACCTAATTTGAGTCATCCAGGTTGGCCCAGGCTACTTTTGTTCGTCCCAACGCATGAGCAGGCAATGTAAAAAATGAAGAAAAATGTTTCAATTTGGATGGGCCAATAACGTAAGTGCAAGGCAGGCCCTATAGCAGGCTCGCGGCCCAAACGAGCGCCTCCCATATCGATTGACAGCAGGAAAAATCCCAATTCGTTTGCTCCAGCCTCCAGTCTGGTTCGCTCCTAACCTAGCCACCGCTGGACAGACCGACACAGCACTTCCTCGCGCCCTCGTTGGACGCCGGTTGCCGGGCTTCAAGCGAATGGAAGGATAAGAAGATAAAGATCCAACCCTAGGTGTAGCCTGCGTGGGAGGCAGCAGCGGCAGCACGAGCATGGCATCGAGCTTGCGCAAACGGACAGTCGCAGCTTGCAAGAGTAGCATGCGCAACGAGCAGGTACATCACATCCCTGATTATATCTAATTCAACTGTTCAATTTCTGGCCAATAGTTAAACCTGACGGTGTTGTAAAACTTCTTGTATGTAGGGAATCTATGAGAAAATGAAACCAATTTCTGCTTATTTTATAACTCCCCCAATCAATACTGAACTGACTGAACCTGATGTATCTAATCAAGTTTCCGGTGCAAACATACAAGCTCATGTTGTTCTTGAGCCTGAATTGTCTAATGAACAGACTGCTAATGAAGGATTTGATGCAAACATTTTACATGCTCCTGGTGATGAACATATAGTGTCTAATGAGGGATCTAATGCAAGCATTTTGCAAGCTCCCATTGAAGGATTTAGTGTCTAATGATGATCTGCTATGTTGAGAGAGACATAGAGATTTGCAGGCATTGATGACAAGCAAATTATAGTACATTTTCATGGCTTGAGGAAACGTCGAGGCCATCTACCAGAAAGTCCCCGTATCATGACAACGTAGCATAAATACTTTTCTAATCTGTTGTTTGAAACTATTGGCATACTTGTGCAGGATAGATATATTGATATGTAGTTTGCGCACTGGTTATAGGTGCAATTACACTTCGATATTTTCAGCCAGAGAACGAATAATTCAAGCAGGTACAGACCATGTTAGTAGTCCTTGTACACCATGTTGCATTTTGTGTTTTTTGGTGCTTACATCATTTAGTGTTTTATAATCTGGAACTACTTTGGATCATTAGCTGGTTTTCAAAGTGCATGTAGCTTCACATTTCCCAAGTTATGTTGATTTCCGGAGTGCAAGTGCCTTCGTATTTTTTAAGTTAAATTTTCGCCCCTGGTAACTTGAATTCGTGGATCCGCCACTGCACACAAATCATACACGCAGGCCAGTATGAATTAAATGAAATGCAGGGACTTACGCTAGCTCGTTGTACAGGCTCACTGCAGCTCTGCTTGCGCTTGGGATGTTCCATGTACAAGTCCATGTTACCACTTGCTTGGATGTGCAGGCCTTGTGCTCCTTGCATCCCCCTCTGCATTTTTGACACGGCGAATGGTTGATCAAATAAGAGGAATCGACCTTGCTGTTGTACCGGAGGACATGTACTTACAAGGTTATACCGGTGTGCAGGATGTGTATCAGATCCCGTAGCGCCATCATGCTTCACTAAAAAATGGTTTTGCTTGTTTCAAATGATATCTCCAGAAGAAATAAGCGTTAAAGTCAGAGTTGCATAGGCGTGTAAGCTAAGAGAGCAGTGAAAGGATATCCAAACATCGTCGGAACAGTGCACAAGGGAGTGATATGTGGATACCTAGTTCGGGCCGGCGTTTGGGCATGCTCGCCTAGCTAGAGTGCGGGTCACTTCAGAGCCGTTGAGGGCGATGCGCTGGCGTTGGCTGGCCGCGCACGGATGCAGATCTTGAGTGGCAGCGGAGCGCTACGATGCGGTGGACGAGACCATTGGTGAAGCCCCAACGGCCTCGGGGGGGCGGAGGTGCGACGATGTGCTCGGTGAAGTAGCCCCGGTGAGGTGGGAGACGGCGTCGGTGAAGCGCACCTGATGCGGTGGAAGTCAGTGTCTGTGAGGCACGTCGGTTGCGGCGGCCGACGTTGTCGGTGGACCACCCGATGTGGTGGATGAGGGCGTAGATGAGGTAGCTCCGATGCGGTGGTGAAGCGCGACCGTCGTCTTCATCCGGCACAGAGGTGGGGAAAGAGACGAGACGAGGGGCAATTCGAACTTTGCTTGGGTTGGCGGCGAATTAGGGATTTGAGCGCTCTGGGCGCGGAAGGGGACGGTGGAGAAGGGAGATTTTGCAGGGCTGGAATTGGGGCCGCCAGATATTTCAATCTGAAACATGGAAGTGCGAACTTATTTTGTCGTCGTTCTTTTGGGGGGGGGGGCGGGGGGGAGGGAGGGAGGGGGTGGGTGGCTGGGTGCTAGCGTCCATACAACACACCCGACCACCACGACACGACCCTAGTCTGCCTGGTGCGCCTACATTTGAGAATGCAAACGAATCTTCTTTCATTTGCAAATGAATTTGTATGTATTACCATGCCCGTGTTTTCCTAGCAAATAATTAGTCATTCGAAACGAGATACTATAAATTAATTAATGAGGAGTTATTTGAATTAGAGAATGCAAACGAATCTTCTTTCATTCGCATTTCAAGGTATCCACGCTACTTTTTTAATACAAATTCATATGTATATGATGAACACCATGGTAGTGAGAAAACTTTGGATGGATTCAAACATATGACCTACAAAATAGCACAACAATCGAGTCAATGTCAACTTTTCCAAACCTAGTATGGCACGAATTCGAAATAATTACGGAAGCCATATGCATGGTCCTTAATTTAAATCTTACAATGTACACTAAATTGAAACGTAGATATTAAGTCTCGTACTATCTACATTCAAATGTTGTTTTTAGCCCCACCCCCCCTCGGCACACACGCTACATACTTCCTGTATCGATCAATCTTCCTCTCCTAACCACCTTAGGAAGCTATCGGTTTCCGACACACGTTCATTCTTTCTCTCCATGTTTCGATCTCTAACTCTCTCAACTACACAACCCCCTTTTTCCACTCTGTTACCAAATGTATCTACCTCACAAACCCACCATTGCACTCCATGCCGAGCTCTCTCTCTCTCTTTCCCTCCCACACTCTCTCGCTAGATACATGCATTGCCTATCTAGACCCCCCCCCTCTCGTGCGCACGCACGCACATTGTCTATCTAGGTCAATCTCTCGAGAATGTTTCACTCTTTCTTCTACACGGCGGGCCACACTCGCTCAATCTCGCTCTCTTTATCTAAGTCTTGATTAACCTCGCTTTCTTTCACACACAAATGATATATCTCCCTGTTCGGGCCTCGATCGACACACTCTATACTCTCTCACGCAAATTTTCTATCTAGGTCAGTCCATCCAAGCTGCCCCCACTCTTTCGACCTCATGGCGGGCCACGCTCGCTCAATCTCTCTCTCTCTCTCTATCTCTCTCTCTCTCTCTGTATGTCTCGATTGACCTCGCTCTTTCTCGGACACAAACGATATATCTCCATGTTTGAGCCCAATTTGACATATTCATATTGTATACTCTCTCACGCACATTGTCTATCTAGGTCACTCTCTCCAACCCGTCTCACTCTTTCGATCGCACGACGACCCACACTCGCTCAATCTCTCTCCCTTTATATATGTAATTGATTGACCTTGCTTCCTCCCACGCACAAAATATATCTACATGTCTGTGACTGGATCATCTCTCAAGCTCTATCTTACAGCCCTCACCCTTCCCAAAAGCTCAATCGGACAATATCTCTCCAGAGCATACATATCTTTTCAACGAATGCCGGACCACACTCACTTTGTCTCTCTATCTATCCGTGTCTCAATTGACCTCGCTTTCTCATGCCGTATCTTCCACACATTGAAGCTACCTATCCATCCCTCGCAGAGCCGGAGCTATTTACATTGCGAGGGGGACGCCAACCTTGGATTAATTTGTGAAGGCATTTATTCGGTGGGTTTAGATTATATTTTCGTAGCATTCGGCCCACAACTACTCCAAACACCGTTGCAACCCCCGCACCTCCCGCAATTGATTTCCCTCTGGCTCGGTCATCGCTCTCTTGCACGTCCTTTCTCACCTTCAACGTCGCACCATGGTATTTTTGCAAAAAACTCTGTTGTTCTCTTTAATTATTACAAATAAGCTACAAAACTACAAACCGATAGTCCACCTGTAATGGAACAAATTTCGACCCACAAATTAAAGTGCTACAAACTACACACCCAGGGGCCCACCTCTCATGGTACAAATTTTGACCCATATATAAATTAAAAATTAAAAAAGATGAGGATCGAACATGCGACCAGGGCCTTCAAGCCGCACGTCAATAGGCAACATAGTACAACAACGTTTGTTGTACCCCCCCCCCCCTTTGTTGATATAATGTTTTTATATTACCACAACCTATTTAATGGATAACATGTTTTAATATTATTTTTAGTACATTAGTGGGACCGGCTCGTTAGCACGTACTATTCACCTTCACTTACTGGTGGGTTCCATGTCTGCTCTCTCTCTCCTCCCCTTCTATGTTTAGACGCACGGGCAAACACGAAGAACTCGTGGGCGATGTTGCCGTTGACCATATCTGGACGCGTTCACAAGTTACGGCACCAGTTTCACATACTAGTAGTACTAGTCAATGTGTACGTGCAATGCACGTTAATTTGGAAGTATATTAAGTGCATGCAGATATTAAGTAGGATATTATTTGCGTGTTATTATGTGATTAGCACTATTTTTGGCATGAAATTAACTACACGCTAAACGTGTTGAGTGCTCGACATTGAAGCAGTCTAGGTCATTGGATTGACATGATTTGATGGCCGAGATTAATTGGATCTGCCCCTTTGGTATAGATGGTATAGATATAGATTATACATGTAACAAGTTTAGGAACAAAAGTGACCGTGACGGACAAGTTATCTAGTACTATTTATCTACTACTCCGTAATAATTAAATGTGTTGATAAATAGATGTATCTCCTAGTGCTCGAATAAGGGGACTGGTCGCGCCCTCGTGTATTTGGAATTGACTTCCCTAAGAAAATATTTGGAATTGACGTGGTATTTAATATGAAATGTTTGCGATGAGAAGGAATACATGTGGCTTGATGACGTTTTATATTTAATTTGATACGGCTCTAGCAAAACATTCAATTGATCAAACCATAGATTTCATTCAGTCTGACTCCGACTTTACATTCATACGATGATCGATCTAAAATAAACGGAAATGATAAACGTTCAAATTTTAAGCATGGCAATCCAAACGTTTTTCATGGCAAATTTAGATTACACGGCGGCGGCGGGGGTGTCTTGCGGTGGGAAGCGGCTCCTCTGCCATGCTCTGTGTGTCGTCGGGCCACTGACCGATGGCGACGGCGACGGCGGCGTCTTGCGCCGTTGTTGGCGTACTCCTGGACGTTGGCCCTTGCTTCAAGGAAGGCCAGAATGTTCTGGACTTCAGTCTCCAGGAGCGAGTCAACTGGCGGGAGGAGGCGACTGGAGTTGGTGCAAGGAAGCGGTCGACGGTGGCCATCAATGCCACTGAGGGGGGCATTGGCACCCGCGCGGGGACAGGCACTGGCAACGGCGCGGCGGAGACATTCGTGTGCACGGGCACCGGCACGGGCGCGCGTGTCAGTGCACGCGCAGGCGCATGCGCTGGCAGGTGCACGGGCGCGTGAAAGTCGGCAGGGACCTCATGGAACCCCGTGGCATCAAGCTCGGCGACAATGTGTGGCTCCCAACCCATCAATGCCACGGGGATGGGCACTGGCGCAGTCGGGGCGACGGCAGCCGAAACAGGAGCAGGGACAGGCGCGGCGTCTTCCCGCAAGGCCAGTTCAAGCTCGTCCCAAAGTGCCTTATGTTCTTGAGACTCCGGTTGGGTGTCTTCCTCAGGAAACTGGAAGACTAAGGGCAGACCATCGTGATGCGGCATGGCATATGGTTAGGTCAGGCTGGTTGGAGGTAGACGACAGGAGAATCAGAGAGGAAGAGAGAAGATTGTAGTGATACCGGGTAGTGCGGGGTGATTTTAAACTGCGGCGCCGGTGCCATTAAAAGTGGGGGCAGTTGGGACGAAGGTGGGCGGCGGAGCCTGGTCAAAGGGCTCGCCTCCCGGTGAGCCTATGCAGCGGCCTGCTCGCACGCCTCCCGGTCAGCCGGCGCAGCGGTCTGCTCGCACGCCTCCCGCCGACTCACACGCTTGCTCGGACGGCACCTGCCAATGAGAAGCGGGACTCGTGGCGGCACGTAAACGCCCATGGTTTGAATAGTGAAAGCGTTTGCCTTAACGTGACAGGTCTTTGTTCCAAAATACCTTGGCTCTTCATTTGTGCAACTTCTCATAAGCAGCTTGTCTCAAATTGAACAAAAAAATTACGACAGCATATTTGTGCCATATCACGAGACAATGCTCAGTTTCTTGAATTTCCGGTCACTTTTGGATTTTCTGAAATTTAAAATCCAGGATTCGAAACAATATCATAACCTGCATCATGCAATAAATTTTCAAGCGATACATCTTTACTGTTGTAGATGTTAATATTTCTTAAGAAAGGATTTGGTCAAACATTTTGCTTAGTTAGACTTCAGACAAGTTATATATGCAGAGTAAAAGGATAATCCCTCTGTACCAGTGCATTGCCTGATATATTAACTCAAGTACTAGGCACGAACAAACGGGGCTCAATTCTGTGCTCATCTTGGTTTAGTACTCCTATTAGTACTAGGCAATGGAGTTGACGGGTGACCTTGGGTAGCGGCGACCGAGGGAATTGAACCGTGCTCGGCACGGTAGGTAACGTTGTCTAGTTACTAAAGCATCCCTCCATTGTTCATCGGTAGTCATTATGGACCGGGGACATGAGGGGAATTTCCTAGGGCTGGAATTCTGGCCGCCAGATATTTCGACTCGAAACGCGGAGGCTCGACTGGTTGGGGTTGGCTAATGCGCGTACCACGCACACCACCAGAAGGACACGAGCCTGGTTTTTTTTAGGATCAACACGAGCCCGGGTCTGGCTGGTACGCCGTTGGGTGCTACCATTCGAGAATATGAAAGGAATCTTTTAAATTGCCGAACGAATCTATATGTATTACAATGCCCGTATTTTCCTTGCAAATAGTAATCTCAATGTGGTAATTCATTTATGACGAGTTCTTGAATTAGAGTGAGTTTGTGATATAGTGATCTCAACGTGGATTTCACATTTCATAGTATCCCTAGTAAGTTTTTCATTGCAAATTCAAATTTGAAAGATGAACGGTATGGTGGTGAGAAAACTTTGTATGTATCACACACACACACACACACACACACACACACACGAATACAACAACAATCCTGTAAGTATAGTGCATCTATTTTTCCAAACCATGCATGTATGACACGAATTCAAAAATACTCCCTCTATTCCGAAATATTTGTCTTTTAGAGATTTCAACAAGTGACTACATACGGAGCAAAATGAGTGAATCTACACTCTAAAATATGTCTATATACATCCGTATGTGGCAGTCCATTTGAAATCTCTAAAAAGACTAATATTTAGGAACGAAGGGAGTAAAATGTAAGACATGCATGGTCCACAATTCAATATTTAAAATGAGCAGGAAACTGAAACATGAATATTAAGTCTAGTACTACATACATGCAAATGTTGTGTTTAGGCGGAGCTATGTAGATTGTCGGGGGTTAACCCCTCGACCTTAGATAAAATTGTGAAGCTCTATTTAGGATTGTTTAGATTATATTTTTTGAACATTATATTTGTCCCCACCCTCCCAAACACCGATTGGTTGTGCACCCCCCCCCCCATCCTACCGCGGAGAATATCATGTGCCCCCACACCTTAGATGCTATATGTTGATACGAGTTGCTTGGAGCTTGTAGATCTGAGATATAGCAGCTCACAGGATGTCTTAATATTTTTACAGGAAACCTTAATGAGTTTGAGAATTGCACACAATTTGTACAAAAACTACTCAGATACCCTTGGATCCCATATCCAACAACCTCGACGCTCGTATCACCGTAGCATCTAAGATGAAGGAGGACCTCATATTCTCCTGTATGTAAGAATATCATGTGCTACCACACCTTAGATGCTTTGGTGATACAAGCTCTTCGGAGCCGTTGGATCTGTGATCCAACAACTCCTTGGTGGTTCGAATGTTTTTTTGCAGAAAAGCCCCCAAAGAGTTCAGCCACTGCTTACTGATGTCTACTACGCAACCTTCTTCTTGTAGACTCGTGTTGGGCCTCCAAGCGCAGAGTTTTGTAGGACAGTAGCAAATTTCCCTCAAGTGGATGACCTAAGGTTTATCAATCCGTGGGAGGCATGGATGAAGATGGTCTCTCTCAAACAACCCTGCAACCAAATAACATAGAGTCTCTTGTGTCCCCAACACACCCAATACAATGATAAATTGTAGAGGTGCACTAGTTCGGCGAAGAGATGGTGATACAAGTGCAATATGGATGGTAGATATAGGTTTTTGTAATCTGAAAATATAAAAACAGCAAGGTAGCAAGTAACAAAAGTGAGCGAAAACGGTATTGCAATGCTTTGAAACAAGGCCTAGGGTTCATACTTTCACTAGTGCAAGTTCTCTCAACAATGATAACATAAGTAGATCATATAACAATCCCTCAACGTGCAACAAAGAGTCACTCCAAAGTCACTAATAGCGGAGAATAAACGAAGAGATTATTGTAGGGTAAGAAACCACCTCAAAGTTATTCTTTCTGATTGATCTACTGGGCTATTCCTATAAGTGTCACAAACAGCCCTAGAGTTCGTACTAAAATAACACCTTAAGACACACATCAACCAAAACCCTAATGTCACCTAGATACTCCAATGTCACCACAAGTATCCGCGGGTTTGATTATACGATATGCATCACACAATCTCAGATTCATCTATTCAAACCAACACAAAGAACTTCAAAGAGTGCCCCAAAGTTTCTACCGGAGAGTCAAGACAAAAACGTGTGCCAACCCCTATGCATAAGTTCACAAGGTCACAGAACCCGCAAGTTGATCACCAAAACATACATCAAGTGGATCACGAGGATATCCCATTGTCACCACAGATAAGCACATGCAAGACATACATCAAGTGTTCTCAAATCCTTAAAGACTCAATCCGATAAGATAACTTCAAAGGGAAAACTCAATCCATTACAAGAAGGTAGAGGGGGAGAAACATCATAAGATCCAACTATAATAGCAAAGCTCGCGGTACATCAAGATCGTGCCAAATCAAGAACACGAGAGAGAGAGAGAGATCAAACACATAGCTACTGGTACATACCCTCAGCCCCAAGGGTGAACTACTCCCTCCTCGTCATGGAGAGCGCCGTGATGATGAAGATGGCCACCGGTGATGATTTCCCCCTCCGGCAGGGTGCCGGAACGGGCTCCCAATTGGTTTTTCGTGGCTACAGAGGCTTGCGGCGGCGGAACTCCCGATCTAGGTTTATTTCTAGGGGTTTCTGTATTTATAGGAATTTTTGGCGTCGAGAACAAGTCAGGGGGTCCACGAGTCAACCACAAGGATGGAGGACGCGCCCTTCGTTGAGATAAGTTAATATAATCAAATGCAAAACCTTATCATTCTCTACTGTAGCAAATTACTAAAATTATTATTTAACATTGCATACTAAATGCCTCTGCATATTTAATACTTCTATCCTCAAATAGAATCATTAACAGCAAACATATGCAAACAATGCAAACATAACAGCAATCTGTCTAAACAGGAAGTCTGTAAAGAGTGCAATTGTGCCATACTTACCTAACTCCAAAAATTCTGAAAACTCACCACACTATATAAAATTGTTATTTCTCAAGGTGTAAAAATTTCAAGATTTATTCATGTTCTGACTTTCCATAAGAATTCAGACAACAATAGAAAACTTTCTGTTTTCAATACAGCAACATGTAGACTTGAAAAATAAGCATGGTAAAGGCTACACTGACCTTTTTATTGAATAAAGATGCAAACATTAGTCTAAATAACATCAAGAAAATACAATAAAATAAAATGACGCTCCAAGCAAAATACATATCATGTGGTGAATAATATAGCCTCAGTAAATTTACCGATGATTGGAGACGAAAGAGGGGATGCCTTCCGGGGCATCCCCAAGCTTAGTTGCTTGGATCTTCCTTGAATATTACCTTGGGGTGCCTTGGGAAACCCCAAGCTTAGGTTCTTGTCACTCCTTATTCTCCTCATATCGATATCTCACCCAAAACTTGAAAACTTCAATCACACAAAACTTAACAAACCTTCGTGAGATCCGTAGTATAATAAACAAATCATTCACTTTGGTACTGTCAAGAAAAGATTCATAACTTTTCTCAAATGATGCCTACTGTACCCTATCATTTCTACAATTTATATTAGCAATATAAGCCATAGAAACAAGAAACAAGCAAACTATGCATCGAAAACAGAATCTGTCAAAAACATAACAGTCTGTGAAGATCTGAATTAAGCTCATACTTCTGAAAATTAGGACAACGTAGAAAATTTGTTACCAATCAACTGTAAAAATCAGAAGTTTTCCTTTTCCATAAAAACATAGGAATTTCTGTACTGGACGCAAAAGTTTCTGTTTTTGCACAGAATCAAGTCAACTATCAACCCACTACTCCCAAAGGCCTTACTTGGCACTTTATTCAAACAAAAGCATAAAACATGATTACTACAGTAGCTTAATCATGTGAACACAAAAACAGTAAGGGTAAATATTGGGTTGTCTCCCAACAAGCGCTTTTCTTTAATGCCTTCTAGCTAGGCATGATGATTTCAATGAGCTCACATAAAAGATAAGAATTGAAACACAAGAGAGACATCATGAAGAATATGACTAGCACATTTAAGTCTAACCACTTCCTATGCATAGGGATTTTGTGAGTAAACAATTTATGGGAACAAAATCAACTAGCATAAGAAGGTAAAACAAGCATGACTTCAAATTTTCACACTAGAGAGGAAACTTGATATTATTGCAATTCCTACAGCATATGTTCCCCCTCATAATAATTTTTAGTAGCATCATGAATGAATTCAACAATATAACTATCACTAAAGCATTCTTTCATGATCCATAAGCATAGAATTTTTATTACTCTCCACATAAAGCAAATTTATTCTCATGAATGTAGTGGGAGCAACTCAACAAAATAACTATCATGTGAGGCATATCCCAATTGAAAATTAAAATTATGATGACAGTAGTTTCATGGTTATCTTATCTTTATAGCATACATGTCATCACAATAATCACATAGATAGCAACTCTCTGTTCTCATAATGAATTGGACCTCTTCCGAAATAGTGGATTCATCACTAAATAAGTTATGAGCTCTCCAAATCCACTTTTATCAATATTGTGAAAAGATTCACACCCTCCAAAATTGGGATCATACTACCTAAGTTGACACTCTTCCAAACCCACTTTCCAATATATCATCATAAATAGGAGGCATGCTTTCATCATAATAAATTTTCTCAACAAAACTTGGGGGACTAAAAATATCATCTTCATCAACACATACATACATCCCCAAGCTTGTAGCTTTGCATTCATTAGCATCATGGATATTCAAGGAATTCATACTAAACACAATGCAATTGCTCATCATTCAAAATTTAGTGAAAAACATTTTAGACTTCTTCTTCTAACAATTGGCACAATTTTCCTTTCCATCATTTTCACAAAGACATTAAAAAGATGAAGCATATGAGGCAACCTCAATTCCATTTTTTGTAGTTTTTCTTTTATAGACTAAACTAGTGATAAACAAAAACTAAAGATTCAATTGCAAGATCTAAGATATACCTTCAAGCACTAACCCTCCCGGCAACGGCGCCAGAAAAGAGCTTGATCTCCCAATTGGTTTTTCGTGGCTACAGAGGCTTGCGGCGGCGGAACTCCCGATCTAGGTTTATTTCTAGGGGTTTCTGTATTTATAGGAATTTTTGGCGTCGAGAACAAGTCAGGGGGTCCACGAGTCAACCACAAGGATGGAGGACGCGCCCGGGGGGGGGGGGGGTAGGGCGCGCCCTCCAACCTTGTGGTTGGCTCGGGACTCTTCTGGCCCAACTCTTTTGCTTCGAGGGCTTCTTATGGTCCATAAAAAATCTTCATAAATTTTCTGCTTATTTGGACTCCGTTTGATATTCCTTTTCTGTGAAACTCAAAAACAAGGAAAAAACATAAACTGGCACTGGGCTCTAAGTTAATAGGTTAGTCCCAAAAATCATATAAAATAGCATATAAATGCATATAAAACATCCAAGATTGATAATATAATAGCATGGAACAATAAAAAATTATAGATACGTTGGAGACGTATCAAGCATCCCCAAGCTTAATTCCTGCTCATCCTCGAGTAGGTAAATGATAAAAACAGAATTTTTGATGTGGAATGCTAGCAAGTGCATAAGTTTGATCAATGATAATTTCAATCACTTTTTCTTGCATCATTATAAATCATAAACAGTAGCTCATCTCATAAAACTTCTCATGATCAAGTAGCAAACTATTCACATGTTAAAGCATAGATCATAAACTTTCTTCAAAACTAACAAACTAGGTTCTCAGTCATCAAACAATTGCAATTCATCTTATTTTCAGGAAGGGTCTATGTAAGAGCTTTGATTTAGCAAATCCCACATACTCAACTATCATATAGTCTTCCATGATTGCTACCACTCAAAGCATATTTTTAGAACAAATAGCATCCATTGAAAACAGAGAAAGATAGGGGCTTAATGTTTCGCCTCCCAACTTATTTATCATATAGATAATTGTCAACAATAATAATTCATGATCAAATATATTTGAATGGCCATATATGCTTAGATCTTTCCCCATCACATGATGCTTGCCAACTAAAGAGTAGGTTGGAATGAGAAGGAATACTACTGACTCTTGCATAAAAGTAAAAGATAGGCCCTTCGCAGAGGGAAGCAGGGATTTGCAGAGGTGCCAGAGCTCGAAGCTTTTAAAACAGAGATTAAAATAATTTTGAGAGGTATGCTTTCATTGTCAACATAACAACCAAGAGTTCCCAATATCTTCCATACTAGATACATTATAGGCGGTTCCCAAACAGAAAGGTAAAGGTTTTTTACTCCCCCTCCACCAACAATCACACTCCACGGCTTGTCCGAAACAACGGGTACCGTCCAACTATCAACAATCCTGGGGGAGTTTTGTTTGCAATTATTTGCGATTTTGTTTTTGATCTTTTGATCATAGGACTGGGCATCCCAATTACCAGCCACTCTCTCATGAATGATGAGCGGAGTCCACTCATCGTGAGAATAACCCACCTAGCATGGAAGATACTGACAGCCCCTAGTCGCTACATGAGCGATTCGGGCATACAAAACAGATTATTATTTGAAGGTTTAGAGTTTGGCACATGCAAATTTTCTTGGAACGGCAGGTAAACACCGCATATAGGTAGATATGGTGGACACACATGGAAGAAACTTGGTTCAAGGATTTTGGATGCACAAGCAGTAATCCCGCTTAGTACAGAAATTTTGGCTAGCAAAAGATTCTAAATAGCAAGCACCACATGTTGGAGGATCCATAACAATATAACTTCTATACAAATATACCCAAGCATAACTCATTATGTTGTCTTCCTTGTCCAACTTCAACTAATTTGCTCAAGTTTGAAAATAATTAATGGGGCTCACAATCATAGAAGATGTCCAAGATAGTATATTTATATGTGAAATCTCTCTTCCTTCAATATTCTTTCATGAATTGTTGAAGTGACCAATACTATGTTTGCTAACTTTCAATAAATTTACCACCTCTACTTCTTATATGTGAAGTCATTACTCCCCATGGTATAAGCATATGAAGCATATATAATTTCAGATTTATGATATTAAATTTATTCAACCATTTACTCATAGGATATAAGTGAAGCACTTGAGTAAATGACAAACTACTCCATAAAGATATAAGTGAAGATCAATGAGTAGTCAAATAATTAAGTAGCTATCTGAAGACTCTCTCTCATAAAGAAAATTTAGATCTTAAGTACTTTATTCAAATAGCAAGCAAAACAAAATAAAATGACATTCTAAAAATAGCACACATCATGTGAAGAAGCAAAAACTTAGGCTCAACTGATACTAACCGATAATTCTTAATGAAGAAAGGTGGGATGCCTACCGGGGCATCCCCAAGCTTAGATGCTTGAGACTTCTTGAAATATTATATTGGGATGCCTTGGGCATCCTCGAGCTTGAGCTTTTGTGTCTCCTTAATTCCTTTTATATGATGATTTCCCTAAATCTTAAAAACTTCATCCACACAAAACTCAACAAGAACTCGTGAGATAAGTTAATATAAATCAAATGCAAAACCTTATCATTCTCTACTGTAGCAAATTACTAAAATTATTATTTAACATTGCATACTAAATGCCTCTGCATATTTAATACTTCTATCCTCAAATAGAATCATTAAACAAGCAAACATATGCAAACAATGCAAACATAACAGCAATCTGTCTAAACAGGACAGTCTGTAAAGAGTGCAATTGTGCTCATACTTACCTAACTCCAAAAATTCTGAAAACTCACCACACTATATAAAATTTGTTATTTCTCAAGGTGTAAAAATTTCAAGATTTTATCATGTTCTGACTTTCCATAAGAATTCAGACAACAATAGAAAACTTTCTGTTTTCAATACAGCAACATGTAGACTTGAAAAATAAGCATGGTAAAGGCTACACTTGACCTTTTTATTGAAATAAAAGATGCAAAACATTAGTCTAAATAACATCAAGAAAATACTAATAAAATAAAATGACGCTCCAAGCAAAATACATATCATGTGGTGAATAAAAATATAGCCTCAAGTAAATTTACCGATGATGTTGGAGACGAAAGAGGGGATGCCTTCCGGGGCATCCCCAAGCTTAGTTGCTTGGATCTTCCTTGAATATTACCTTGGGGTGCCTTGGGAAACCCCAAGCTTAGGTTCTTGTCACTCCTTATTCTCCTCATATCGATATCTCACCCAAAACTTGAAAACTTCAATCACACAAAACTTAACAAAACCTTCGTGAGATCCGGTAGTATAATAAAACAAATCATTCACTTTGGTACTGTCAAGAAAAGATTCATAACTTTTCTCAAATGATGCCTACTGTACCCTATCATTTCTACAATTTATATTAAGCAATATAAGCCATAGAAACAAGAAAACAAGCAAACTATGCATCGAAAACAGAATCTGTCAAAAACATAACAGTCTGTGAAGATCTGAATTAAGCTCATACTTCTGAAAAATTAGGACAACGTAGAAAATTTGTATACCAATCAACTGTAAAAAATCAGAAGTTTTCCATGTTCCAGTAAAAACATAGGAATTTCTGTACTGGACGCAAAAGTTTCTGTTTTTGCACAGAATCAAGTCAACTATCAACCACACTATCCCAAAGGCCTTACTTGGCACTTTATTCAAACAAAAGCTATAAAACATGATTACTACAGTAGCTTAATCATGTGAACACACAAAAACAGTAAGGGTAAATATTGGGTTGTCTCCCAACAAGCGCTTTTCTTTAATGCCTTTCTAGCTAGGCATGATGATTTCAATGATGCTCACATAAAAGATAAGAATTGAAACACAAAGAGAGCATCATGAAGAATATGACTAGCACATTTAAGTCTAACCCACTTCCTATGCATAGGGATTTTGTGAGTAAACAATTTATGGGAACAAGAATCAACTAGCATAAGAAGGTAAAACAAGCATGACTTCAAGATTTTCAACACATAGAGAGGAAACTTGATATTATTGCAATTCCTACAAGCATATGTTCCCCCCTCATAATAATTTTTAGTAGCATCATGAATGAATTCAACAATATAACTATCACATAAAGCATTCTTTTCATGATCCATAAGCATAGAATTTTTATTACTCTCCACATAAGCAAATTTATTCTCATGAATAGTAGTGGGAGCAAACTCAACAAAATAACTATCATGTGAGGCATAATCCAATTGAAAATTAAAATTATGATGACAAGTTTCATGGTTATCATTATTCTTTATAGCATACATGTCATCACAATAATCATCATAGATAGCAACTTCGTTCTCATAATGAATTGGAACCTCTTCCGAAATAGTGGATTCATCACTAAATAAAGTTATGAGCTCTCCAAATCCACTTTTATCAATATTGTGAAAAGATTCAACACCCTCCAAAATAGTGGGATCAATACTACCTAGAGTTGACACTCTTCCAAACCCACTTTCATCAATATAATCATCATAAATAGGAGGCATGCTTTCATCATAATAAATTTTCTCAACAAAACTTGGGGGACTAAAAATATCATCTTCATCAAACATAGCATCCCCAAGCTTGTAGCTTTGCATATCATTAGCATCATGGATATTCAAGGAATTCATACTAACAACAATGCAATCATGCTCATCATTCAAAAATTTAGTGAAAAACATTTTATAGACTTCTTCTTCTAACAATTGAGCACAATTTTCCTTTCCATCATTTTCACGAAAGACATTAAAAAGATGAAGCATATGAGGCAACCTCAATTCCATTTTTTTGTAGTTTTCTTTTATAGACTAAACTAGTGATAAAACAAGAAACTAAAAGATTCAATTGCAAGATCTAAAGATATACCTTCAAGCACTAACCTCCCCGGCAACGGCGCCAGAAAAGAGCTTGATGTCTACTACGCAACCTTCTTCTTGTAGACTCGTGTTGGGCCTCCAAGCGTAGAGTTTTGTAGGGCAGTAGCAAATTTCCCTCAAGTGGATGAAATAAGATTTATCAATCCGTGGGAGGCGTAGGATGAAGATGGTCTCTCTCAAACAACCCTGCAACCAAATAACAAAGAGTTTGTTGTGTCCCCAACACACCCAATACAATGATAAATTATATAGGTGCCCTAGTTCGGCGAAGAGATGGTGATACAAGTGCAATATGGATGGTAGATATAGGTTTTTGTAATCTAAAAATATAAAAACAGCAAGGTAGCAAGTAAAAAAAGTGAGCGAAAACGGTATTGCAATGCTTCGAAACAAGGCCTAGGGTTCATACTTTCACTAGTGCAAGTTCTCTCAACAATGATAACATAATTAGATCATATAACAATCCCTCAACGTGCAACAAAGAGTCACTCCAAAGTCACTAATAGCAGAGAATAAACGAAGAGATTATTGTAGGGTACGAAACCACCTCAAAGTTATTCTTTCTGATCGATCTATTGGGCTATTCCTATAAGTGTCACAAACAGCCCTAGAGTTCGTACTAAAATAACACCTTAAGACACACATCAACCAAAACCCTAATGTCACCTAGATACTCCAATGTCACCACAAGTATCCGCGGGTTTGATTATACGATATGCATCACACAATCTCAGATTCATCTATTCAAACCAACACAAAGAACTTCAAAGAGTGCCCCAAAGTTTCTACCGGAGAGTCAAGACAAAAATGTGTGCCAACCCCTATGCATAAGTTCACAAGGTCACAGAACCCGCAAGTTGATCACCAAAACATACATCAAGTGTATCATGTGGATATCCCATTGTCACCACAGATAAGCACATGCAAGACATACATCAAGTGTTCTCAAATCCTTAAAGACTCAATCCGATAAGATAACTTCAAAGGGAAAACTCAATCCATTACAAGAAGGTAGAGGGGGAGAAACATCATAAGATCCAACTATAATAGCAAAGCTCACGGTACATCAAGATCGTGCCAAATCAAGAACACGAGAGAGAGAGAGAGATCAAACACATAGCTACTAGTACATACCCTCAGCCCCGAGGGTGAACTACTCCCTCCTCATCATGGAGAGCACCGGGATGATGAAGATGGCCACCGGTGATGGTTTCCCCCTCCGGCAGGGTGCCGGAACGGGCTCCCGATTGGTTTTATCATGGCTACAGAGGCTTGCGGCGGCGGAACTCCCGATCTAGGTTTATTTCTGGGGGTTTCTATATTTATAGGAATTTTTGGCGTCGAGAACAAGTCAGGGGGGTCCACGAGTCAACCACAAGGATGGAGGACGCGCCCTCCAACCTTGTGGTAGGCTCGGGACTCTTCTGGCCCAACTCTTTTGCTTTGGGGGCTTCTTCTGGTCCATAAAAAATCTTCATAAATTTTCAGCTCATTTGGACTCCGTTTGATATTCCTTTTCTGCGAAACTCAAAAACAAGGAAAAAATAGAAACTGGCACTAGGCTCTAGGTTAATATAAAATAGCATATAAATGCATATAAAACATCCAAGATTGATAATATAATAGCATGGAACAATAAAAAATTATAGATACGTTGGAGACGTATCACTTACAAGCACAAAGACTGCTCAGATGCCATTGGATCTCAGATCGAACGACCTCGAAGCTCGTATTACCGTAGCATCCAAGCTGCGAGAGCACCTGATGTTTTCTCGCACGGGAGAATATGAGGTGCTCCCGCACCGTAGATTCTATGGTCATATGAGTTCCCGGAGATCTAACGGCTCACAGTAGGAGGTTTGAATGTTTTTGCAATATACGCCTGAGAGAGTTTGGGAATTGCCCAGAAAGTACAAGTACTACGCATGTGGCATCTGATCACAGATCATACGACCTAGATGCTCGTATCACCGTAGCGGGTAATTAAGCTACGGGGAACACCTAATATGAGCAACTGGGATCCGTTGGATCCAAGATGCAGCGGTAAACACGAGGCCTGAATGTTTTATTTGCAAAAAAACCTTGGAGAGTTTGGAAATTGCGCATATTTACAAAGACTACTCCCAAGCCATTGGATCTCAGTTCCAACAACATAAAAACTCGTATCACCATAGCATCTAAGCCGCGGGGTGGATGTGATATTCTATGCTGCTGTCATTTTTGTTCCTAAACTTGCAAAATACGTGTAACTCGTGCCGTTACTTGTCTAACCGCGCAAAGTGTTTGTGCAAAAAACCATCCTACACTGAAATATCGGAACAACACACAGGGGTCCCACTTGTCATTGATCAAATTTGGACCTAAAACTAACAAATCTGAAAGACGAGATTTGAACTGGCAACCTGGACTACAAAGCGTAAGTCGATAGCCTGAAACAACAACGGTTGTTGGCTTTGTCCCATAACTTGATTTTATACAGTATTACGTTGAGTAGAGTAGAGGGAGTGGCTCGTCAACACGTGCATGACCGTTGACTCACTTACTGGTGGGTCCCATGTCTGCGATCTCTCTCTCCTCTCCATCGTCTAACCTTTAGATGCACGGGCACACACGAAGAGCGGCGCGAGCTTGCCGTGGTGTTATTATAACAAAAAAAAGCTTGGAAAATAGAAGAATCGCCTAGAACAAGAGACGTTGTGGCTGGTCGAGATGGAGCTAACCACACCTATCCTCCGTGCCACATTAGCATGATGAAGCTGTGTGGCTAGTGGGGTGTTTTCGACCGGCTGGCTAGGTCCCGAGGTCGAACCATAGGTAGTACGTCTGATACAGTATATTTTTACACGCACATTTTTCCTCCGTGCCGAGATGTGGCACACCCTACCGCGCGGTTTCGGGGTCCTCCCGGGTTGTGCACGCATATTTTCTTCCTTGCCGAGACGTGGGACGCCCTACCGCGCGTTTTCTGGGTCCTCCTCGGTCGTAGTGCCAAAGCAAGTAAATGAGTCGTCAAATCACGAAAGACTACCTTTCCCGCCGAGTACATCAGTGAAGCACGGTGGCTAGCTAGTTGGGCTAGTGCGACCGATTAGCTAGGCCGCCGCCACATTTGTTTTTTCACCCCTTTTTTTATCTCCTTGCCGGCAAGTAAATTTAAATATCCACCGCGGCATTGCTCTGGTCTTTGGGTGCGGCAGGCGCGGTAGGATTTTTATTTTTTTTGATTAACGGGAGTAGGCGCGACAGCTATTAGTCACGATGACTCCGCCTGTAAAACCCACTGCTCCCTGATGTGAAAAGTCGTCGACTGGTGTTTTCCCATGTTGAAAACCAAAAGATTCACCCCGCTCCTCGGCTGGCTCCCTCCGCCTTCCCGTAGATTGCATTGCCTTTCAGCCGTTTCGCCCCCTTTGCTTCCTCTCCCCATTGCTTCTACCTGGTTCCATGGCGGCGCACCAGATCACGGAGTCTGAGGTGAGGCGCCTGACACAGGAGCTCCAGACCAAGGATGCGGAGCTCAGGGCCAAGGACGTGGAGCTCCGTGAGCTCAAGGAGGAGAGGAGTGCCATGCTCCTCCTTTATGTGCGGGAGTTCACGGAGCTTCAAAAGCGGCAGGCGTCCACCACAAAGATGCTCAAGGCGTCAGTGGCATTGCTGCAGAAAGCGGGAGATACAATAGGCGGTCAGGCGTGCCGGCTGGAGCACGAGCGGACCGATCATGACGAGGTCCAGGATCGCCTCAGCCACTTGGTGGACCATGTTGCCACGCATGTGTTGTAGCTGCGCGATGCCTAACGTCGTGCCAGCGCGACCATGCCGGGCATCGGCTAAACCCGTTCGACCACCCCGTCGACTTCAATGAGCTGCGGCTTCCTGACCTGGTCTCCTTCTTCACCTATATCTCCGAGGAGCTGAGCCGTCTCCACGCGATGGCGGGGGCGGAGCTGGACAAGGAGGGGTTGTGGGCTGCCGTCGCCGTTGCCGGGCGAATCCTCTCAGGGCTCCGTCACCGGAATCCATTCGTGCCATTGGACGCTGTCTTTGACGAGCTGGCTCCCGTCGACCGGGAACGGGCTCTATGGGCGGTGGCACCCTGCATCACCAACGTCATGTGCCTCGAGAAGCAGAGGGACTTAGGTGGTGTTTAGGCGTCCTCTGCATGGGCATGTCCATGTCTCGGCGCAACATGACCGTTGGATCAAACTCAGATGGTGCAGATCAATCACTATAGCACAAAGCGTGTGGGTGTGTTTGGTTGCATTCTCATCTCAATATAGTTGTTCCCTCTTCGTGCATGCTCATCTCAGCACGCCTCTTCATGCATGCTCCTAGTATATTTGTGTTAACCTACTAGTGTGGACTCATGCACCCTTCATGCACTCTGCCAAACACCCAAAAGTGGGTCGAGAAGGGAACTTTTGCTCCCATCCCATGCACCCTTCATACACCCTGCCTAACACTGATTCATGCTTCATATGGTTCATGTTCCATGGAGTACTGTAGCACCGTACTCTCCGTGCGCTGTAGACCTAGTTCTGTTAACATTGATCTCACCGTTCATTCTCGACTGGACAGTCAAAAAAGGGATACTATGTTACATTACTGTTCATATAGTTGACATGCGCACAATATCATTTGTTATCGTCATATCTTACTACACTAGCAACAAGATTATGTAGTACTGACGTATGAACCACTGCACATGCCTAGTAGTAGGAGCACTGTGTAAGTTCAAGTGGCTGCCGTGTTTCGCACTCCTCCGTCGTAAGAGTGGAAACGCTTGTTGTAATCATTTTTTTCTTCAGAAACAGTGGACACGCTCTACCGTGCGGATCCTCCTCGACGATCATCGGGAACCTTGCTACTCACTTTCGCTGATGTGTGGGACAGCCAGCATCGGGGTCCACTAGCCATGCACTAAATTACTCCGTACTAGAGTGCCCAACTGCACGGTAGACTACCCCGATCGAAGCGCCGCAGTAATGCCCAATGAGCCGTCAAATCACAAAACCCCCACCTTTCCAGCAGTAAGTTGGACGGACGAATCAACCATCATTTCACTCTTCTCCCTCAGCTTCCTCTCTTGAAGAAAACCCCAACTCGCTTCTCCCTCATCTTGTTCCTCATTTCTTCAAGAAAACCCCGACCTGCTTCTGCCATTGTTCTTCTCTCCCAAAGAAGGAAAGGTGAGCGCATCAATGGTGTTGATTCTGGCCAAGGCCCGGTCTTGCAACCCCGAGACTGATCCTATAACTCCCTCTCTGTTCTTCTTTTGGTTTTGTGATTATGGTTTCTTTTCTTTTATTTCTAATTGACAGTTTCTTGATGGACCCTGGAGCACCGGCCGAAGTGATGTCTATGGCTCTCGCCAAAACCGTCGAGGCTCAGAGTACGAAGAAGCGCAAGCACCCCGCCGAGACTACCGCAGACAAGCTCAAGGCCATCGCCCTGTCCAAGGCCCCCTCTCCGGGATCCCTCATTAAGCAAGTCCAGGTAATATCTCTTCTTGACGATCTTTTTGTCGATCTTGATCGTGTTTTTTCATCTAACACGCAGTACTAGTACTAGTAGTACAACTTTCTGGGTGATCTTGCATGTGATTTTTGTGTGCCAAATGACGGTTCTAAATTCCTCTTTTGACCAAAACATGCGAGAGGTTGACACTGATTTCTTATAGATTACTTTCAACTACTTTATGAACATCAATGCTACCTTTAAAGAGAGTATATTAGCCTCAGTAACTTGTGTTATGGATATTGCAAGTAATCCCTCTGCTCTCATGCCTTTGAAGACATGTTCTAGTGTCTTTGTTCACTCATTTCTGTGCGTATATGTAGTCTTATATGGAGTAAAATATCAAAAATCATCTTATATTTCTGAACGGAGGTAGTAATAAAATATTTGGTTTCTGTTTGAATTAGAACAGGTCTGCGGTGGAGATGAAGTTCTCAAAGTCATGCCGTGTGAACTTGAAGACCTAAGGATGAGTTCTACTACTAAACTATCCAGCTGTTGTGTCCTTGTCGCCACGTGTCCTGAACTAGTGTTTTCCTGTAGCATTGTTGTCAGGCGTGTTCTCGAGGGTGTACTTCATCACAACAATTTCCTGGTTGTGCCTTCGATTACGAAGGGTGTGGTTCTTGTAAAACTTCCCAACAAATCTAATGCAGACTGTCTTCATCGTCATGTTTATGAGTGGAAAGACCACTCTGTTAGGTTCTCCAAGGTTGACGAGATGGTGATGGTGCTGGTAGACATCTCTCACGAAGTCCATGGCCTAGTCAGTTATGCGGGGTACATCCTGTAGGTCGGTGGCAAGAAATAGTCTGCAGAGTTTAATTAGTGCAACTTTGCTTGTCTGTAGTAAGTACTATTGTTCAGTACTAGATTTGTGTGTGTGAACCCTGTATTGTTTAGTACTGCCATTTTTGTTGTGTGGTGAGTCCTGAGAACAGTCTATGTTAATGTCTATCCACTGAATTCAGTCTGTATATTTTGAAGTATCCAGATCATCTTTTTTGTGAGGACGGTTTATCAATTATGGTTACACTCCAATATCTGTATGCATTGCAGGGTTTATCGCACCCACTAGGATTTCCAGTCCCATGGATGCTCGGTCCATACAATTTGTCATGACCTTTGGACTGTCCTGCTTGTGGGAGTAAGGCCCTGCATGCCACACTGAAAGTGCAACTAATCCCCGGGTCGTTTTGGTAATTCATAACAATATATAGCTCATTGAACTAATATCCATTCAAGTTAAATATTTCAGAAAGTTCAATGATTGGCATGGCATGGACTAAAGATGTGGACCCCTCAAAATGCTAAGGACAAAGATTGGCAAAAGCTCAAGACTCTTCATTTCTATTTTAGTGATCCAAGATCACATTGAGTCCATAGGAAAAGCCAATACTATTAAAAGGGGATGAGGTGTTGCATAATGGTCTACTTGCTCAAAATGCTTAGTGATATGCTCCAAAGCCCTCAACCACTTTCTCATTTCCAAATATGTCCAAACCTAAAGTCAAACTCGGCCCGACCGATTTGATCTATCCGGCGCCACCGAGTTTCTTAGACATAGCCACTGCCAGAAACCCTAATCAATTTGGTCTCACCGATCAGGATCTCGGTCTCACCAAGATGGCAATGCAAACTCTCAGTTTCCCTTCGTAACATTTCGGTCTTACCGAAATGAGCGATCGGTCCCACCGAGTTCGCAATGCAAACTCTCTGTTTCCCTTCGTAACGTTTTGGTCTTACCAAAATGAGCGATCGGTCCCACCGAGTTTGCCTGACCAACTCTCTGTTTAACTCATTGCTGAAATCGGTCCCACCGAGTTCATGCAATCGGTCACACCGAGATGAGGTCTTGCCCTAACCCTAGCACATCCGTCCCACTGACTTGATCATATCGGTCCCACCGAGATTCCTAACGTTCACATTTTGAACTAAATCGGTCTCACCGAGTTCTTCTATTCGGTCTGACCGAGTTGGGTCAAATGTGTGTAACGGTTGGATTTTGTGTGGAGGCTATATATACCCCTCCACCCCCTTCTCTATTCAAGAGAGAGCCATCAGAACGCACCTACACTTCCACTACTCATTTTCTGAGAGAGAACCACCTACTCATGTGTTGAGATCAAGACATTCCAATCCAACCACAAGAATCCTGATCTCTAGCCTTCCCCAAGTTGCTTTCCACTCAAACCTTCTTTCCACCATAGCCATATCTGTGAGAGAGAGTTGAGTGTTGGGGAGACTATCATTTGAAGCACAAGAGCAAGGAGTTCATCATCAATACACCATTTATTACCTTTTGGAGAGTGGTGTCTCCTAGATTGGTTAGGTGTCACTTGGGAGCCTCCGACAAGATTGTGGAGTTGAACCAAGGAGTTTGTAAGGGCAAGGAG
This sequence comes from Thinopyrum elongatum, assembly GCA_011799875.1. NCBI lineage: Eukaryota > Viridiplantae > Streptophyta > Magnoliopsida > Poales > Poaceae > Thinopyrum > Thinopyrum elongatum. Next base: position 368,706,726 of record CM022301.1, read on the forward strand.
ATCGCCTACTTCGTGAAGATCTACCCGAGTGAGGCAAGTCCTTCGTGGGCGATGGCCATGGTGGGATAGACAAGGTTGCTTCTTCGTGGACCCTTCGTGGGTGGAGCCCTCCGTGGACTCGCGCAGCCGTTACCCTTCGTGGGTTGAAGTCTCCATCAACGTGGATGTACGATAGCACCACCTATCGGAACCACGCCAAAAATCTCTGTGTCTACATTGCGTTTGCCTTCTCCAAACCCTTCCCTTTACCTTCATATGCAATGTTTTACTTTCTGCAGCTACACTCTTAGAATTGCATGTGTAGGTTGATTGCTTGACTTGTGCTAAGTTGCTAAAATCTGCCAAGACATAAAATTGGGAAAAGGCTAGATTTTTATTTGGTCAAGTAGTCTAATCACCCCCCTCTAGACCTACTTTCGATCCTACACACGCGTAATTGGACGATCAATCTTCTGTTTAGAACTTGAACATATAGATTTCCTCTTAAGGATTCACCCGTGTCACATCAAGTAAATCTTATTGATTTACTGTCTAAATCTTATTGATTTAATGTCATGTTTTCTTACTTTTGCTGCAATTTTACGATGCAGGTTTTGCCATGTGACATTCGTCACAGAATAAACCATTTGGTTTGTGAAAGCACAAGTGCTCCCTGGGTGATTTTGGTAATTAATTTCAACATATCTCTTGTTGGACTAATACTTTTATCTAGTATATTTCAGATAAGTTCAACAGTGGAGTGGCAGGAGAAGAGGATGTGGAACCCCTTCAAAATGCTAAGGACACATATTGGCTCAAGCTCAAGACTCTACTCTTTTCATTTTAGTGATCCAAGATCACATTGAGTCCATAGGAAAAGCCAATACTATTAAAAGGGGATGAGGTGTTGCTTAATGGCTTGCTTGCTCAAAATGCTTAGTGATATGCTCCAAAACCCTCAACCACTTTCTCATATCCACATATGTCCCAAACCAAAAGTCAAACTCGGCCCCACTGATTTGATCTATCCGGCGCCACCGAGTTCATTTGACATAGCCACTGCCAGAAACCCTAATCAGTTCGGTCTCACCGATAGGGATCTCAGTCTCACCGAGATGGGATTGCTAACTCTCTGTTTCCCTTTGTAACGCTTCGGTCTAACCGAGATGAGCGATCGGTCCCACCGAGTTCGCAATGCAAACTCTCTGTTTCCTCTTCGTAACGTTTCGATCTCACCGAAATGAGTGATCAGTCCCACCGAGTTTGCCTGACCAACTCTCTGTTTGCCTATTACAGAAATCGGTCTCACCGAGTTCATGTGATCGGTCTCACCGAGATTATGTTATGCCCTAACCCTAATGAAATCGGTCTCACCGAGTTGACATGTCGGTCCCACCGAGTTTGGTAAATTGTGGGTAACGGTTAGATTTTGTGTGGAGGCTATATATACCCCTCCGCCCTTCCTCCATTAGTGAGGAAAGCCATCAGAACGTGCCTACACTTCCAGCATTCATTTTCTGAGAGAGAACCACCTACTCATGTGTTGAGACCAAGATATTCCAATCCAACCACAAGAATCTTGATCTCTAGCCTTCCCCAAGTTGCTTTCCACTCATATCATCTTTCCACCAAATCCAAATCTGTGAGAGAGAGTTGAGTGTTGGGGAGACTATCATTTGAAGCACAAGAGCAAGGAGTTCATCATCAACACACCATCTATTACCTTTTGGAGAGTGATGTCTCCTAGATTGGTTAGGTTTCACTTGGGAGCCTCCGTCAAGATTGTGGAGTTGAACCAAGGAGTTTGTACGGGCAAGGAGATCGCCTACTTCGTGAAGATCTACCCGAGTGAGGCAAGTCCTTCGTGGGCGATGGCCATGGTGGGATAGACAAGGTTGCTTCTTCGTGGACCCTTCATGGGTGGAGCCCTCCGTGGACTCGCGCAACCGTTACCCTTCGTGGGTTGAAGTCTCCACCAACGTGGATGTACGATAGCACCACCTATCGGAACCACGCCAAAAATATCCGTGTCTCCAATTGCGTTTGCACACTCCAATCCCATCCCTTTACATTCTTGCAAGTTGCATGGTTTACTTTCCGTTGCTCATATACTCTTGCCATGCTTGCTTGATATGTATTGTGAATGCTTAAACTTGTGCTAAAACTCCACCTTAACTTGAAGAAATTAAAAATTGCCACCTTTATTTGTTGAGGGTCTAATCACCCCCCCTCTAGACACCTCTTCTCAATCCTTTTAGTTTGCTCTATGATGGTTATTTTTGCAGGTTTCACTTCTTATGTCGTGTCAGTAACGAAGGCACTGTCCATCACTTATACTACTGGACACAATTGGATCAGTCTATTGTCTGAGTACAATCTGAAGCCCTATGATGAACTGCAGTTTGGTTTAACAAACATGCCACAATTCGTCCTTCTCGCGTTTAAAAGAAATGAAGAAAAAGACTGGATCAAGGTCATGGAGCCTAGTCAAGTTAGAAAGCTGATCATAGCAGACCAGAGACGATCGCTGCTGTCTCGCACATCGGTACCACCTTCAGCAACGGATCGAGCACCGGCACCTTCTCCGGCGGCACTTGCTCTAGCACTGACAGCGGCAGCAGCTCAGTCTGATCCACCTAAGGATTGGGCACTAACCGCTTCAGCGGATCAGGCTGATCTACCAGAGGATCGGGCATCAACACCAGCACCTGCTCCGACACTGGCACCAGCTCCACAAGGAGCACCATATCCGGCAGCAGCAGCGCACTACCAGTCGCACGGGCACCAGCAACGGCTCTGGCACCTGCACCAACACTTGAAGTTGCACTTGCATCTGCTCCGGCCCGTGCAGCGGCAACGGAACCAGCAGTTGCATCGGCAACAGACTGGGCTGCAGTTCGCACTGCATATACCAAAGTCCTTACAAAAACCGACATCTCCACCTTCTTGGTAAGCATTGGCCGCCCAAGTGCTTTGTTCTTTTTTCTTTCCATGTTGTTTCACATGATTCACTGTGTTGATCTAACTGTTTGTGTATGTCTTCTTGTTTGCAAACAGAGAATTCCTAGAGCAACGAGGGAGTCATTCAACAATCCGAGCGACCGTGGCCAAGTTTCTCTTACCATGCCAGCCTTGGTGTGAATGAACCTGCTCAATATACCGTAAGTACAAAGGATGGTCGCATGATTATTGATGCTAAAGGAAGGTCAAGGTTCAAATATAAATCAAATCTTGCGGTAGGGTATGATGTCAAAATCGAACTTTCTCGGCAAGGAGAGCTGGTCCAAATCAACTTTGAAATTCTTCAGTAGCAGCACGCAACTGCCGAACTAATCTATCCTCCGAGAGATTTTGATGTAATAATATGGCATGGTGAAACAAGTGTCATGTGTGTATAAGTAGTACGACAGTATTATTTATCACGTAGGATATCATTGATAGAATTGCCACTCTGATTGCTGGTTAGGAACTGTCGTTCGATTTCATTCTAACAGTTGCCGTGCTTTATTCAATTTTCTGTATTCGCCTTGCGACAGCATCTAAAACCAGCGCCGTACCGATCGCTTGCAATATGAAATGCACTGAGGTAGAACACATGGGCCCCCAAACATGCAGGCCCACTGGCCTGTGGCCGAAGTCCAGAACCGTGTGCCTGTCTGAGTATTATATTCTTAGCTGAACCCCCATATTATGTTATATATAGTCCCCTTGATTTTTCTTATGTATAAAGTTGTGATATAAAAGATTTTTATATTTCTTTACAGAGGGAGTATCTCTCTGTCAAAAATATATTTATGTGTAACTAGTTACTCCTGCCTTTCTACTTCCTTTCGCTGATATGTGGGGCATCCGGCAACGGGGTCCACGTGCCATGCACCAAATTAGAGTGCACAACTACACGGTAGACTCACCCCGGTCGTAGCACCGCAGTAATGCCCAATGAGCCGTCAAATCACAAAAAACCCCACCTTTCCAGCTTTAGCAGTAAGCTAGATGAATGAAGCAGCAATATTTCACTGGGCCTGAATCCCCTTCTCCCTTATCTGCTTGTTCAGAGAAAAACCCCTCTCTCACTGGGCCTGAATCCCCTTCTCCCTCGTCTGCTTGTTCAGAGAAAACCCCCTCTCGGCGATTGCATAGGGTTTTCTCATGGAGAACTAGGTACGAATTCTTCATCCATCCCCGATAAATCCAAGTCCCTTGGTCGCGGGTAATCCTAGGATGGCAGCCGCCGTCGTTGATGCATTTTTCTTCCTACTGAATCTAGTGTGTTTCATTTGCAGTGCCCAAAGTGCGAGGACCCTACAGGTTTCTACGCCCTCGGCGAGACGCCACACTTGTTCCTTCTCATCCTAACACAGGATTTTAAAATGCTCACAGTATGTTCCTAAAATCCTCTTTTCTATCCGGGAGGGTGGGGGTTTTTGAACATGCTATCGACTAATTTGGAAATTTGGATTGCTATATTTGGATAAAAGGTACTAGTACCATGGTCAACACTAACGTGAAGGAGGAAATTATTTCTAGATTTGGATAGCGAATACATTGTGTTCTCATATTATTTTTCCTGCAGTGCATTCCTTGCTCTGCCAAAACACATGTACTCAAGATGGTCGGCCTTGCCATAACTGAATACACCAGTTTAATGGTCACATTAAAGACAAGCCATGGATATAAGTACCGAGTTGGGTTCATGAACCAAGAAGATCGCTGCTTTTTTTATGGCCAAACTTGGATAAACTTTCTCAAGTGTTACGGACTGAAAGTTGGCTCACGAATGTTGATGGAAATAGCAGAACCTGGTCTCATCTTCACTGTGATCTTCCACCCCGACGTCGTTCCAGTAGTTCATCCATGTTAGTTTTGTATCTGGTTCTTGCTTGTTGCCTCGATTACTTCTTAATCCACCTATTCTGTCTAACTAATCACAATTTAACTTTAGAAGTAGCAACGATTTGTGATTCCCTTCTCTCACGAAGATGCTACTTCTAACTAATATTTCTTATAATTGGTGGCACGTGTAGGTAATTTCAAAGTTAAGCACGCTACTCGTTTGTTATTCTATAAGAACTCGACTGTTACTGATGGCACTGAAGTTGACTGGGACGACATCCACAAGTTCCTACACTTTATTGATCGTCTTGAGGTCCTTGTGGGGCGTTTCAATGGTGGAAGGCCACGTGGGATATGTGTGTCACTGCTGCACACGTTGAACAAGTCCAACTGTGTCGAGAAACTTATGGTACGAGCTATTTTCTGTTATATATGTTGTTCATAAACTCTTGCTTATACACAGTTTTACAGCTGTGATCTTCTTGAAACAGAAACTGCCCAGTTCTATTGTTCCTATACAGATGCCTGACCATGGTCGGGTCAGACTTGCGCTTGGTCACAACATGATGTTTATGTCGACCTACTCCATTCCCCTTAGAGGTGAAAAGATACTTATTCATGGGTGGTCTCAAATAATGAAGGCCTGTCCATCTTGGAGAATAGGACAGAAGGTTATGCTCATGCTTTTCCATGGCTCTAAAGCGAATATCCTATTTATTGACCACATTGCGAGATGAAGCCGCTTTCAGAAGGTTGTGGATGCGCGGGGTGGCGTCTGGGCCTTGTCCTGGGGCTTGGTGGCCTCACCCTTGGTTAACTGTAGGCAAAGTAGCATTGTTTGAGGCTTGCTTTGTACGGTTGAACCTGTATAAGTACTCATACTGCTTTCAGCTATTGTTGTTAAGTGCCCCTGCTAGTTTCAGTTAAGGTTGTTAAGTACTCCTGCTGCTTTTACAGTCTATCGTGTTTCTTTAGTCTTGTCTTCCTCCAGCCGCCAAAACCAAACCAGTGCCGGCGGGGCCGCCTGCTTCCGCCTCCCACGGCTGGCTGCGCCTCAGCGCACGCATCACCGCCCCACCGTCTCCTAAATCATTAATGCCGACGTCCGAGGCCTCGCCGTCGTCCTCCGCGTGCTTTGGTGCGCTCGCCGCGGCGCCGCCCTCTCGTGTTGTCAACATGGTCAACAAACAAGAGGAATTGGGAGAGGATTGTACGTGGAGAGGATGACAGTAGGGGCCCACCATGTCCATGGCCGTACGCAAGGAAGTTCCTCAATTTTTGTTATATATAGTCCATTGTCAGCATATAGAAAAAGAAAATGCTTCCTCCTAGTGGTTTCCTGACATCTGGGACCCACGACATTGTCAGCGTATATAGTCAATAGACAAGAGAACAGCACAAGATCGGCTGACACCTGGGACGTAGCTGCTCGAGCAGTATTTTTTTTAGTTATTGTTGAGACGGAGCAGGGTTTCAACTGAGCTGTGGCCCGTCTAGCCCAGGCTTATATTTTACGTTCACCACATGACCAGCCCACCTATTTTTTCTTTGTGAAAATGAGCCTAGTTTATTTTTTCTGAATAATACCCAATCCAGGCCTACTTATTTTTCTACGCCCTGATGGGCTGCAACTCTTTCAAGATGGCTGCAAATCTTGAAAGTAATATGAAATGGGCTGTAAATATAAAAAAACAGATGACAAATTGGCAATTACTTTATAATTTTTGAATTTTTTCACATTTTCAGATTCCAATTTCACTGGGCTTTAACCTAATTTAAATATATCTTCAAAGTACTTTAAATCTGGCTCGACATTTCGGTATTAAAAATAGTTTGGGCCCCACCAAAATATGCGAAATTTTCTTTAAATTTTTAACCCTGGCCCTGGCCAACAAAAAAAATGGACTGCAATAAATTGCATAAGAAGTTGCAATGAGCTGTAAATTATTTAAAAAAAAATAGGGAATGGTCTGACTTGTGGGCCTATTAAGTTGACGCGTATGCAAGATTTTTTTACTTATTATATACGTCAACAAACGATTCTAGCATACGTAACCATTGGATGTCAATCCAACGGCCGTCGTGCTTCTTCAATCTCTGATCTTCTTGCTCCAGCCGCCAAATCCAGTGCCGGCGGGACCGCCTGCTCCCGCCTCCTGTGGCCAGCTATGCTGCCGCGCAGGCCTCACCGCCCCCTACTACTCCCACCGCTGGCCAGGCCATCCCTCTACTCACCCACATCCCTCCACTGCTGTGGCTTCACCGCCTCCGGGTCATTCCCTTCCTGGGTCTCGCCATCGTCCATCGCGATGGTGTTCTCGGCACGGCGTGGTCAACGTTGTCAACAAACGACAACATCGGAAGAGGGATGTACATGGAGAGGCTGACAGTTGGGACCCACATGGTCCATGGCCGCACACAAGCAAGTACCTCCTTATTACGCCAAAAAGAATGAATCCTCCCAATGACAGCTGGGACCCACCAGCTATATCTTGGCACGGAAGGAAGTGCCTCCTTATTAAGCGAAAAATAACGAGTGCTCCCCATGACAGCTGGGGCCCACCAGATTTGGAGGCTGACTTGTGGCCCTACTAAGTTGACGCGTACGGAGGGCTTTGTCAACTTAGTCAACAAACGATTCTATCACCAGTGACCGTTGGATTGTTAACATCCAACGGTCGTCCTGCTTCTTCAACCTCTGATTTTCTTGCTCCAGCCGTCCAAATCACCGCATGCTCCTGCCTCCCGTGGCCGGCTGTGCTGCCGCGGAGGCTTCACCGCCCCCTACTACTCCCACCGCTGGCCAGGCCATCCCTCTACTCACCCACACCCCCTGTTATTCGGCGGCGACGGCAGCCTCACACCGCAGCCCAACCAGTCAACCCTCGTACTACCCTCCGCATGTTCCCAGGCTCTGCGTCGTTCCCTGCCTCACCGTCGTCCACCGCCTGATGCTGTCTGCGCGGCGTGGTCAACGAACAACAGCCATCGGAAGAGGACTGTACGCGGTGAGGCTGACAGACAGACCCACCAGCTACATCTTTGCACGCAAGGAAGTGCCTCCTTATTACGAGCAAAAAAAGAATCCTCCCCCTGTCAGCTCAGACCCACTAGCTACATCTTCGCATGCAAGAAGTGCCTCCTTATCCTCCCTGACAGTCGGGACCCACCCGGTCAAAGCTACGTAGCGTTGTCATTCTGGTCGCAAACATGTACGCACATACTGGTCCATCGGTCTTTCTGCCATGATGAACCGTGGCCCAGTAAGGAGCGGTAGCTGTTCAGGCAGTCCCGTCTATATTGTGTACACATACGTACGTACGGGCGGGGTCTCGAACGCCTACTCGTGCATACGTACGGCCAGGGCTCGTGTACATGGAGAGGCAGCGGAGGCCAGCAACGGCGTCCTATTCATCGGCAGCCAACCGGCTGGATCGGAACGGAGAAACTGCGTCGTGTTCATCGGGAGGCAATGGAATGTGTCCTGTTCATCGGCAGCCAACCGGCTTGGACGGAACAGCCGAAACGAGGCCTGACGTACCACAGAACGGAGGAAACGGCCTTCTGTTCGACCGCCTACGGTCGAAACGAGATCCTATTCACCGGGAGGGGTCTGGCATACCGCAAAACGGAGGAAACAAACTTCTCTTCGACCTCCTATGGTCGAAACAGGGTCCTGTTGATCGGGAGGGGTGTGGCATACCACAAAACAGAGGAAACTGACTTCTCTTCGACCTCCTACGGTCGAAACGGGGGTCCTGTTCATCGGGAGGGGTGTGGCGTACCGCAAAACGGGACTCCACAGGCTACTGTTCATCCACCATCTACTGCCTCGCTCCAGCCTCCACGGGCTACTATTCATCCACCGTCGACCTCCTCCAGCCTCCACCTATGACTGTTCATCCACGGCGTCTCCCTCCTGCCTCCACCAGCTACTGTTCATCCACGGGCTCCTGTTCATCCAGCCTCCACCGGCTACTGTTCAACCAGCCCTCCATGGGCTACTGTTCATCCAGCCCTCCACCGGCTACTGTTCAACCAGCCCTCCACGGGGTCCTATTCATCCACCCCCAACCGGCTCGATCGGGGTCCTGTTCATCCAGCGGCAACGGCTTCTACTACCACGGGGTCCTGTTCATCCAACCCCCACCGAGAACTGTTAATCCAACCCCCAACAACACTCACTGTTCATCAAGAGGCAGCAGGTTCGATCGGTTCAGTTAGCAGCAGTAGCGAAGGAATCGCTCGATCGGGTTCAGTTAACAGCCAGGGATCGATCGATCGCTCGGGTTCAGTAACGCGTAGCCAGTGCAATCGCTCGGGTTCAGTAGGTGAACGCCTCGCTCGGGTTCAATTAGAGCCCAACGCCTCGCACCCACACACGTACGTGTATGAGAGAAATGCACAATCCCTCCAAGCATCGCTTGGCCCCGACCACCCACCGTAACCGGGAACTCCCCGATATTTTCCTCGCCCTCGCTTCTACCACGGTTTTTTTCGTCATGGACGGCCCAAAGAATGTCATGCAGCTGCATCTCCGGCCCGCCCAGGACGAAAAGCCCATTTTCTGTCATGATTTTTTGTCATAGAAGTAGGAGCCCACCACATCTATGATGATACCGGGTTTTGTCACAATTATCGTCATAGAAGTTTCATAAGCATGACAGAAAAAAAAATCGTTTGGCCCAAAATATCACGGATGTGTCTTTTTTTTGTAGTGCCACCAAAGCGCCGCCTCTGCCATCAACCTCGTCGACGAGGAAAACAAGAAGGCGCCACGGCCCGTCGAGGCCGAGGCGCTCCCCGGCAACGCGATGGACGACGCCGTGATGCGCGTCATCGCCAGGGTTGAGTAGACCCTTGGCGCATGGCGCTTCAGCGCTGCCGATAGGCAGCAGCTTGCCACACAACATGATCGATGGCGCGCTGTAGAGCAAGCTAGGCGCGTCCGCGCCGATAGGCTGTGGCTCGCCGCATGCCGAGACCATTGGAGCGCCGCAGAGCGAGAGGCGCGGCGCGCCGCACAGCAAGAGTGGATCCATCGGCGCTTGCCTGCTGTCGACTCGGTGTCGCAGCTGGGTACACGTCCCGTCAGTACCCCCATTCCTCGCCAGGAGTGGGCACAGGCCCTCTGCGTCGTACTTGCACTAGAGGTCGGCCGGGCCGTACTTGCACCGGACGCCCGCCGCGCCGTTCGCCTTGTCCGTGGCCCGCTCGATGCCAACGCGCTGGTCGCTAGGCTCGACCGCCTCCTTGGCCCAGGTGTCCACCTAGGCGTAGTAGAGGAACATTGCTGTCGCATCCTTGAGCTGGTGATCTCCGATGAAATAGCCAACTTGGAGCTTGAGATCGCGCTCCAGATGTACCGCGAGCGTGTCGACCACTTGGATGAACGCCTGCACGAGTTCAGGCAGAGCCAAGAGCTACCGTAGGCAAGGGCTGCTGGTCATGGTCTCATGGACGCATTTTATTTTGTTGAGTCATTTCGACGTGGATCCCTATGTATTCATAGCAATCATAATATTGATCTATTTCAATGTGTGTACTCTATTTTCCATTCTTATATGTTCTGTTTCAATGTGTGTATATATGCTTTCCATTCTGTATATGTGGATGATAACAGCTAGATGCAAATTAGTATACAAAAACAGATAGAAAATGGAATACACACTACTAGGGAAAACCTTATACACAGAATCTTAGCAGTAGCGCGGGTCAGGAAGGGGCGCTACTGCTAATTAGCAGTAGCGCGTGCCCCAAACAGGCACTACTGCTACCAACTTAGCAGTAGCGCGGCTCAGTAGAACCACGATGCTACTAAAATTGACCGACTGTTCCCGCCACCCTAGGTTTAGCAGTAGCGCGCCCATGTTAACCGTGCTACTGCTAAAGTAATAGTAGTAGCGCGCTTTTTTTGCAGGTCGCTACTGCTAATTTTGAACCTGGCCACATGGCGGCCCTCGCTTAGCAGTAGCGCATTTGCCAGAAGCGCGCTGCTACTATCTTATTAGTAGTAGCGCGTTTTACGCCCAGCGCTACTGCTAAGCCGCAACCATACCACCTTTTTCCTCCCCCCTCCCCCTCCCCCTCCCCCTCTTCCTCACTTTCCCCTAGCTCCCACCTCCTCTCTCCCTCACTTTGCTTCTTCCTCACTACTTCTCCCCCCCCATTACTCTCCTTCTTCTACCTATCTTTCTCTCTCTTTATTACTCCTAGCTAACTACACCACCTCCATTAATGCATCTCCTTTCTCTTTTTCCTTCCCCCTCCACTAGTTGAACTTGTCTCCTCCCAAACTAGCTAGCTAGGTAGATCTAGCATTTAGTGAAGTGACCTATGTACCTCCCTAACTAGATCTAGCCTTGTCAAGAAGAGCTTTCTCCACTTTTGATCATTCCATAGGTGTGTGTGGCGACACCTATCAACATCATCATCACCGTGCTCGATCTCGAGATAGGTGATTAAAAATTTATGCTTTTGCAAGAATGGAAATATGTGTATGTGTGTGCAATATGACATAATCGGGCGATATGATGGAAATTGTGTGTGTGGCATGAGTTGACGCCGAATTGTGCTTGTGAGTTGCCTATGTTTTACCGAAATGTCGATTTATTTCCGTTTCGGCGAATTCCGAGCAAACTCTATATGTCCTATTTTTAGGGGAGGTCATGCCGAATTTTTGTATGACTTTGATGCATGAATGCATTTTTATAATCAATTTGTTTATTATTACCGTGCAGGCGTTCATGATGGTCAGTGGAACAATGGTGGACAGGTGGTTGCGGTCGGCGGTGCAGGACATGATAGAAAATAAACTGACAGAGGTTTTATGTCCGTGTCGAAGATGCAAAGGACGAGTTTGGCTCGACCCCTATGACGATGGTCATGTGATGGCGCACCTGCTCATGACTGGTTTCATGGATGGCTATACTCGGTGGATAATTGAAGATGAGGATGATGATGTTGAGGACGCCGACGGGGTAGGCAATGACGACACGGGGTAAGACGAAGAGATGATCGATAATGGCGGCGGAGAAGGGGCCGGACATGGCGGCGTGTGATGCCCCCGGCTCAATCGTGCAATAATCATACACGCAAATGCACACGATCAAGCCTAAGGACTCACTTGAAGATATCACAACACAACTCTAGACACAAATCAAAATAATACAAGCTTTATATTACAAGCCAGGGGCCTCGAGGGCTCGAATACAAAAGCTCGCATACAAGCGTCAGCGGAAGCATCAGATATCTGAGTACAGATATAAAAGAAAGACAGATAAGCCTTTAAGAAAGTGGGGCAAAACAAAACACTACGATCGAAAGGCGCAGGCCACCTGCCTAGGACCCTCCGAACCTACTCCTGGTCGTCGGCCAACTCGTAGCAGAAGCCATACTCGGGGTAGTAGTAGTGGTCGTCGGCGGAGGTAGCTGTCTCCGGGGCTCCGTCATCTGGTTGCATCAAATGGATATGGGGAAAAGAGAAAGCAAAGCAACCGTGAGTACTCATCCGAAGTACTCAGCAAGCAATGATCTACACTACATATGCAACATTATCAAAGAAAGGTTGTATATGTGGACTGGGCTGCAGAAATGCCGGAATAGAGAGAAGGCCTAGTCCTATCGAAGACTAGCCTCTTCAACGATCTTGCAGCATTAGAAGAGTGTAGATTGGAACAATATAAAGTAGTAGTTTTAATAAGTCTCAACCTCACCCAGAGGTCCTTCCTTGACTCCCTGCAAGAAAGCAACCCCAGAGCCATACTATCCATTTCTCATCACAAGTATCCAGTTCTAGTTGTATCGATCGGGATACAACTCTGAGCGTCTGTTACCGAGGATCCAGCTATGCATAGATTAGTTCTTCCCTGCAGGGGTGCACCAACTTACCCACCACGCTCGCTTAACTCCGGCCGGACACACTTTTCTGGGTCATGCCCGGCCTCGGCTAAACGACACACCGTAACCCTACCTAAAACTCAGCAGAGAGGTCCCCGCCGGTCTACATCCTAAGCGCTCAGGGGTCTTGGGCCATCGCCCTGTGCACTCCGGGTCGTTGTGTGCAGGGTGGATACCAGCACCACCCGTGAAGTGGATGGCACGATCTGACCGTGCCACAATGCTGAACTGGACGTCTGACAGAGCTTTCGGCTGATGCCATGATGCAGAGTACCCATATTTATTCCCGCGCGATGGTTAGTGTTATCGGGCCAGAGGCCCACTCAGATCACATATCCAAATCGTTAGCGTATTGGTAGCGCGGTAACAAGCAGAGACTCACGATCGATGTGACCCCGTCGCCCCGTCTCGAGGACTTGCGGCAAGGACTAAGAATGCCCGGCCATGCCTCATATTTATCTCTCAAGTACCCTGCAGGTCAACCCGTCTCCACATCAGTCGCGGGTACCCCTCAGGGCCGACCCGATGTCATCATGGTTCAGTGTTAAGTCAAAGTAACCGTATGTCCAAACACCAGGGGGAAAACATGAGGAATCACCCTCGATGGATTCCACCTTATGTAATCGTCAAGGTGAACTTAGGAGGAATCACCCTCGAGGTTCACACTTGAAGTGCTGCACGACAGAGTCGTATTGGGAGTGGTGAAGGAGGAATCACCCTCGATGACCACGACCAATTAACTACCCTACAAGGTAAACATCAAAAGTGCTGACGAGGTATCACCCTCGGCACTCGATAGTAGGCCAGTAGTGTCGAACAACTAAGGGGATGTGATGTGCGGTGCTGGGGCCTGGTCGTCGAGTCTTCCAATGATCCAGCGGGGAAACCGGGACAAGTGGGGTCACTGGGGTCTCTATCCAGCCTATACTAAGCAGTTTAGGATAAGCAGGTAGGTATCAACAACAGTTACAAAAACAGGCTATGCATCAGAAATAGGTTTAACAGTAGCAACAGCAATTTCCAATGCAAGCATAAGAGAGAAAGAATAGGCGATATAGGCATGTTCAAAAGGGGGGTGCTTGCCTGGAAGCTTTGCGGCAAAAACGGGGTCGTCGGTGAAGTAGCAGTCCTCGGGAGCTACGCCGGTACCGGGATCTACCGGAGAGAAGAGGGGGAAGAAACAGAGAAATACACGGCAACAAGAGCAATCACAAAACAAGACATGGCAAAAAGCTACGCTAGGGGTGTTCTAACGCAGTGCTACATGTTATAGACGGGGCGGGAAAATATCTGAGGATATTTTCCCGGCTCTAGGCAACTATCGGGCAGGTGACCCAGAGGGGGAAGGTTCCATGTTTGCAGTGTTAGAGACATGTGACAGCCGCACAAATGGCATCATTGGATTTGTCTCGTCTTTCTGATCAACTTTGATGTATAAAGTTTTTCCATCCGAGCTACGGATGAATTTTTACGAATTTCTGAAGTTTTCTGAAAATCTCCGAAATTCTGCCAAGTCTGAGAAGCCCTCAGTTTTAAACACCACTTAGCTGTTTTCCGGAGGCTATTGCTATTGTTCCGTACATCCTATGAATTTGTGCCTTATATCAATTGTGAGCATTTTTCTGCGATCTACATGTTAGTATCACTTTTATCCATATTAGAGTTCATTTGCTTGATCATCAACAGCTCTAAAGTAGCTATAAAAATAAAGCTATTTTTCAGTTTTTCGGCTAACAGAGCTTAGCATTTTGTGATTTTCGTAGGAATTAAACCATGCAACAACTGGATTTGGTCCAATGGAGTAAAATGGAGTTTGTCAAGTATACTTACCACGCATATTATTTCTACTCGTATTATCCGTTGTTTAGACGCTGTTTAGGGGCTGTCCAGACGGCTAACCAATGTAGCAGTGGCAAAGCTAGCTACTGCTACAGTAACTGAACGTTACTGTAGCAAAGCAGCAGCAGAATGCAGCGGTACGAGCAGCAGCAGCTGCGGTAGGGGCGAGCGGGCGCGGCCAGCGCGGCGGTGGTCAGCGGCGGCAGCAGCCAGAGCAGCAACAGGTGGAGGCGAGTGGAGGACAGGGCGTGGGGCTGGCGCGGCATGGCGAACTTCAGGCGGCAGTGGTAGGGTGCGATGGCCAGCGAGGGGAGGTGCAACGAGCGTGGGACGGCTGCGCAGCAGCAGTACAGAGCGCCCGCGGACGCGGCGAGCAGAGGCGACAGTGGCCGGGACGCGACGACGCGCACGCCCGGACCATCGCGGGGATGGAGCGAGGTGAGGGCAGGCAGCAGCAAGGAGGAGCACACGGTGGGGGGGCACTGCGCCCAGAGGGCGGCGAGGAGCAGCTGCGGTAGTGCGGGCACGGCTATCTACGTTGACAGAGCGAGGGGCGAGCAGGGAGAATGGAAGAGGAGCTCACTTTGAGCGCGACGGCATGGTCGGGGAGGCCGGGGTGGTCGTGGTGGTGTAGATCGATGGCGACGCAGTGGCGGTCGAGGCGGGGAAGATGGTGATGGTGATGGCTACGCGGCACCCCGGCTCGATGCGGCGCCCGGAATAGATGCAGTCGAGCGCAGTGAAGCTCCTGGACGACCTCCCGCGTGATGGCGACAACGGTAGCCGCGGTAAGGACGACAATGAGCACGGTCACCACAACGAGCCCACGAGCTCGAATCGAGCCGAAGAAGAGAGGGGCGAAGGGGGATCGAGGAGGGGCTGGTCGAGCACAAGTTAGGGTTTCGAGGGGGCATTGTTATAGGCCGAGGGGGGCACGGATGGCTGCCCCGTGGCCATCGGCGCCGTGGACGCACCCCCTCTGTCCACAAGGCCACTGTGAACAGAGGAAGAAGGAGCTGGGGATGTGGGCTGGGCCTAATTCACTAATGCACTAGGGCCCAGTACCAATAGTCCTTCTCTGTTAATTTTTTTTAATCTGTTTTCAATTTTGCTACTGACCTCAATTTAGTTTATCCACTAAATGAATTTTGTTATATACGTAACTTGGCACATAAATGCTATGCAATAATCTAAGACCACACACAAGGTTTTACATCATTCAGAAATGTATAGATATTTGTTTATTTTAAAGAGGCCAAAATAATTGCTGTTGGGCCACTAATAATTTCCTAGGAATTTATCTGTGAGGCAAATGATGTTGGTTTCTACATGAATATTCCTTAGCGAATATTTGCAACCTAGAACATTTTTATTTTACCGTTAGAAGGAATAATAATTTCACTTGCAATTTAAATTCGAATTTGACTTTGATTTTCATCAAGTGGCAAATTGTCTTGATAAATCATGATGACATGGCACATTAGGGTGAGGTTACTGTAGCTTGATTATCGGGGTGTTACAAATCTCCTCCACGACAAGAAATCTCGTCCCAAGATTTAAGAGGTAGTGTAAGGGGGAAAGATTTGGCTACGAAATTCTATCGTGTCTTCTCGGTCTTGGTTGCTCACTTCGAAGAGTTCGATCCACTACATTGATGTCTTGATTTCTCTGCTTTGGGTCATCATGATGAAGCCGGCATCCTTTCTTCAGGATCTCCATCGTACTTACGGAAAAGATAAGGGGGAAGACTCAGGAAGGATGGAGCTCAACACATGTTAGGTACCTGGGGGCTATCTCAGTGAGCGAAGTATAGAGGCATCTCTCGAGTTGAAATTCAAGAAAGTCATCAAGAGCAAAGTAAGAAGGTGCAATAAGAAGTTTCAAGCAGATAGGCAATCGTTCGTGGCCTAAAACAGAGTGTGAAAGGGGTTCAGAGCAATGGGAATAAGTATTGTCTCTGATACCAGAATAGATCATCTCTAGGAAGGTGACCCGTGAATTACATACGGAGTCAAACGTGAGGAATAACTTTGGCAATACGGGTGTACAGGAGAGTCAGGTTTCGATCCTGTGGAACTGTGGGTTATGGGCTCACCATGCGGGTTAAAATTAGAAAGGGCACTAACTTCTTGCACAGTCAGGATAGCAATGTATGTTAGAGGCTAGCCTGTCAGTCATGTGGGCAACAATCGTTGGTACCAAGGGCGAGGGACGAAGAGAACCATTTTCCTGCTCGTTGAGCGAGGCGGGCCAATAGGCAAAGTTCTCGTCCATCGGTGGTTACCGGGATGTTGAGAACAATAGAAACAGGGTCTTGCTGACAGAGTTGTACAACCGAGATGTTTGCATAAGCAGGGAATTATTTCTGTTTAGATCATATAATTCACAAGAAAGGTTAAACAAAACAATGGAAAGGAAAATGTGATTTCCAGATTAAACAGAACAATGGAAAGGAAAATGTGTTTAAACACATATCTCAGGGGTATACCCTTCCCAAGGACATGCAGAGCATGATATCCATGACAGGATACAAAGTAGAAAACCATTTAGGTAAGTGGAGAGGAATTTCATGACGTTACTTGTCGTCGAATCGTCTCGATGATGTCGGTGCAGGTGTCCGGCTCAGGGCCCGGTTCGCCGATCTTGCCAATGAAGACGTGAATTCCACCGAAGGGGACCTGGTACCCGTACTCAATTGAGCCGGCCTCGGGGCCCCAGCCTTCGTCGTCGATGTAGAGCTTGCCGTGACGACTCTTGGTCATCCGGCCCACAGCGTATCCCTTGATCCCTTCGAAGTTGCCCTTCAAGAACTCGAAACCACCGTGCGTTGGCCCCATGGTGGGCGCCAACTGTCATTGAATCGTCACGGCAGATGTCCTAGTGTGAGGACTTAGTCGTGGAGCCATCACAATGAGGTTAGCTTAAAGGGGTTAATCAGGACAAAGGACACGGGGAGTTTATACTAGTTCGGCCCCTTGCGATGAAGGTGAAGGCCTAATCCAGTTTGAGGTGGTATTGCTAGGGTTTCGATGACCAGGGAGCGAATACGCTTAACCTAGCTCTCGATCTGTTGTCCCTCGTCCCTAAACCGCCGCCGGGTCGTCCCTTTATATACATAGGTTGCCGCCCGGCGGTTCACAGAATCCTGGCCGGCTCATAAACGTGTCCGGCTCGGTATCCACTCTTTCCTATCTTACAATACAAGTCATATACTTATGGCGGTTTACATCTATGGGCCCTAACTCGCCTTTGGGCTTTGGGCCTTCTTATTAAGTCTCCTTCGCAAGTCGCCATCTTCTATGTCTTCATGGGCTTCAATACAGGTAAATCACTATGAGCATAACCTGGCCCCTCCTGGGCGGTTTATACTCAATAGTTATATCCCCAACATTAGGCCCCAGGTTGATTTGAACTTGTTCATGTCAATCTACAACACTTAGGAAAATTCCTACTTCATTACCTTCGCAAAAATTTGTAACTCGCTGTGACGTCATCTTCCGAGATCATGATAACCCGCCATGACGTCACCTGTCATTAATTTTATAAACATCCAGAAATCATATATGCATCTCCTTTTTAATGAACCTCCGAAAATCGAGGCGTCAGCCCTGTCACATATCCAATTTGGAGCTCCTCGATTCCCGCGCATGCCACTTATCCATTCACCTTATAAATAGGGCCAAGGGTCCTTTTCACTTTCCCCCTCGGCCTCTTCGTCTTCATCGTCTTCCTCGCAACGCGATGCTTCTCGAGTCCGGCCGCCGCCATCGACCCTCTCCTCTGCATCACAATTGGCCGCCGCAACAACCTGACTTGGTCCAGACTTTGCTCACGCGCCTCCGCCGTTCAACAGCCTTGGTAAGTTCTTCCTCCTTCCCCCTCCATAGATCTCATTAGGGTTCGAACGAATTCATGGAGGTTCGGCACTGTTCTTCGCATGTTCTTCGTTGTAGCATGAGGTTTGATTCAAGCTTGATATTTATCCTGTGCGGCAATAATCCTAGTCCCTTTTTCCTCATCAGAGCATCCCTTTTAGGTAGAAAAATCCGATCTGGACCTTCATAAACTGCTCAAGTACCAGTATTTTAAGTCTGAATATATTTTCATTTTCTGACTCGCGGTAGATCCAAAATTGCAATACCAATCTGTGAAACCTATTTTTCATCACTTAGCCATTTTCCAACTTCAGATCTATACTTTCAATATCCGTATAGGCGGTTTAACTTCAGAAAATAATAACCTGCCAGGTACCATTAGTCCCCTCTTAAACCGCTAAGTGCTCGTCTTTGTAATTTGATAATGTCACTGTACGGTTTAACAATTATGCATGCTTCAACACTTTCTGCCTGTTAACCATGAACCTTAAACCGGCACAAATCTTTTCCAGGTTATTGTATAAATGGCCAAATCCTTTTATTCCTGTAACTGGGTTCAATCCTGGGTTACAGAAGAAGAACTGAACAGGTATGTTGCAACCGGCGCTTTAGCGAAAAAGGAAGACATCCAATGGAGAGCCCCCGGTCCAGAAAATCTTCCTGAGCCCAAGGATGGGGAAGTGATCGTTTTTGTTGATCATCTGAGTCGAGGGTTCAGCCCTCCCGGATCAAAAAAATTCCATGACGTGCTTCACTTCTTCCAACTTCACCCTCAAGATATTGGGCCTAACTCCGTGTCCAATATTTGCAATTTTCAAGTGTTTTGTGAAGCCTACCTGCAAGAAGAGCCCACGGTCGACCTATTCAGAGATTTCTTCTATTTAAACCGCCATACTGAATTTACGGATGGGCCCAATACTGAACTTGGCGGGGTTTCAATTCAGAAGAGAAAAGACGTCAGCTTCCCTCACGCTAAGCATCATAGCCATCCCAAAGATTGGAATCAAACTTGGTTCTATTGCCAAGATACATCTCCAGCTGGCGAGAATCCTCTGCCAGGTTACCGTGCTCACCGGCTTACCGATGCACATCCATTCCCCCAAAGACTCAATGCAAAGGAATGGTCCAAATATGCACCACAGCTTTCAAAGCTCAGAGCCTTTGTGGCAAATGGTTTGACAGACATTGATTTTGTCCGTTGTTGGGTATCCTGGAGCATTTTGCCTTTAAGCCGTCACTCAGGTTTAATGTGTGAGTACATAGGGGATGTCAAAGACCCTCAATGCCACACTGATATTCAGCTGACTGATGCTGAAATTACTGAATCTGTCAAGAAGATGTTGGATGAACCGGTGACCGACTGTAGCAAAACAGGACTTAGTCCTTTTTGCGCTTCAAATAAACCGCCAGCTGTAAGAATTGCCCCACTCCTGCTTTAATCCATATTCTTAATACTCCCTTATGATTTTTTCAATCTTTAAACAGGGTGATGACCCGTTCTGGAAGAAGAAACCGCAGGATAAACTGGCCAAAATACCTCGTGTCAAGACCAAGGTCAACAAGAAGCCCGCTAAGAAGAAAAACACCGAGCCTACCGAGTTAAACATTGACGATGATAATCCGGAGTCAGAGGTAGAACTTGATTCACTTGGCTCTTTTTTCATACACCTCATTGACGATGATTTTTATCAGGACGACGCAGAAGCTAGCCGCACAAACGACGTAGAGGTAACTATTCTCTCATCCAGTTCAGAACCTCTGCCCACACAGAAAACCCGACAAGCAAGCCGGAAAATAAGATTTTCTCACCCCCTAGCTTACTTGGATCCAATCTTTCTTTTGAAGAAGCAGCAACACGAAGCTCGCCGCACAACCCGGCATAGCGGCCATGTGGTCACTTCTTCCGGTTTACCGAACTCGCTAGTTCGTAAACGCCGCCCAGAGGTCTCTTCTATTTCTGACACATCTTATCCCAAGGCGGGCTATTTCTGACAACCTCTTAATCCGTCTGATTCAAACTATCAGGGAACTTCCCATTCATCCTCTGGCGAGTCCACAAGGACACAAATTCCAACCCTCAAAACTGTTCCTGGGTGAGCATTTTTAACTAACCCCTTATATCTTATGCTTGATCATTATACTAACCTGTTATTTGCGTCTCTGTCAGAGCCAAGGCCAGACCCAGTAAAAAGGCCAAATTGAACAAACTGGCTGATGACAGCGCGCCAACTGATCCGGAAAAGAACCCGGAATAGTTTGAACCAAATACTGAAGCTATTCTTGATGATCCGCCACCGCAAGATCATGAAACCTTTGTTGAACAGATGGAAGTTGATCTGATGGATCATGCTGATAAACCGCCAAGCCCAACTAAGGTTGCTGATGATAAAGCCGACGATGTTGTAGTTACCGGTGTCAGGTGTACAGCCCCAGGCAACCCCACTGTTCTGTCAAAACATAGTGCCAAAGAAGAATTTTCTGCTGTTGACAAGGGCAAGTGGAAGGTGGACTTGGAAAGCTATACCCACCTCAGCGCCCAAGATATTCATTCTGGGTTTTTAAACCATTTGCACACAAGCCGTGATTATGAAGCCGGTTTACTGAACATGATGAAGGAGCGATATGAGGTAAATGCTGTTAACTCTGCATAAATATTCTTCCCTTAGCCGCCAAGTTTACTGGACATAAAAGAATAGAATGTTCTGCAAACTTTCAAGAACCATATAGATCAACTCCACTAGCCCGCAAGGGCCGGTTTATAATGTCAATATGAACCGGGACTTTAGAATAATAACTCTTCAATTTTGCCTGTGTAGCCCCCAAGGGTCGACTTTAACAAATATGTTAAGTTGAGACTAATTATGCTGTAAGGCTCAAAATTCTTACTTAGGACCTTTATAATCCGGTTGACCATCAAGCTGATAGTTGTTATGTGCTTGGGACTTGTAATTTTTTTTTGATAAGAAGCAATAGACATTAGCCCCCAAGTGCCAAGTATATTACTTGTTATGTGCTTGGGACTTTGAATATGCACTGCTATCTAATTAATTAAAAGTCTCTTGCAGGCTGATCTTAACAAGAAGGAATCTCAAATCGCTGACCTTCAAGAAAATATCAAGTCACAACAAGCCGAGACCTCCAAAGCCAAGGAAGAACTGACCAGTGCCTTAACAGCAATGGAAAAACTGAAGGAGAGCTTTAAGAACGAGCGGGCAGGTTGGGATACAGAAAAGTTAACTCTGCTGAAGAGGGCTGAGGATGCTGAGGCTGCCCTTAATTCGGTAGCTGAGGAGCTGACTGGCTTGAAACAACAAATAAATGCCATGACCACTGCCGTATTTGGTAAATAACTTCTTCATAAGCTTTGAACATGTATTATATAAGAAATTGTCGGTTTACCGATGTTTTTGATGATGTAGGAACTCGCATTGCTCATCTTGGCTCAGATATGCGGCAAAAACTGAAAGCCGCCTATACACTTATAGAGCAATTATATATCGGCGTACAACGGGTTATGTGCATAGCTTCCCATAATAAACCGCCCCCAACCTTGATCAAGGAGACGTTGGAAAGGCTGGCGATGATGCCTGCACGGTTTGAAGAGCTAAAGAAGTCAGCTGCCAGGGCGGGTGCTCTTACTGCACTGACTCGGGCCAAAGCTTGGATATCTGATCTTGATTCGGCCGATGTGGGAAACGGCTACCCGAGCATAAAGGAGGATGGGTCAGAGTTTAATAACGATGACCTCAGAGCCTTGACGAGGGAAATGCGCCCTTTGGCTAGCAAATTGGCTGAAGAAACCGATCTTTCACATTATCAGTCAATTTATGATGCCAACAACAAGAGAGTTAACACGCCAACTTATGATGCTCCAAATCTTATTCCTCCAATCCGTAAGCATACCTATGCCCCTGATGTTGACCCCTCTATACTTATAAGTGATGAAGCTGTATTCAAGGCCTTAACTGGGATCGATTGGACCACCATTGACTTCCAGCCACTGGGTAGAGAGGAGGAAGATGAACCGGCGCTGGACGATCCGCAACCTTCAAGTCAGCCAGGCCAGGACTCGTAAACCGGGGGCCGGTTTAGCAGCTGCTTTCTTTAAGACTTGTTAAAACAATTTTTCTTTTGGGCACCAAACGCCTTGTAATAGGCTAGCTTAAACTCTTGTTCTGCTATGCCATCGTGCATATTTACTTTGCATGACACTGCTAATCCACCATGTTAAGATATGCCACTTATGCTTATAATATTAACAATGTGGAATCTGCTCCTGCATGCAACGGATTAAAAGTGTCCTGGCGGTTTACCGCTGGACGGGTCATAACGCCCAATATAAAACCATGGAAACTAACATAGCTTATACCCAAGGCTGGACTTTCAGAATAACCAAATTTGAAATATATCATACCTATGATATTTGATCACACTGTTGGTTTACCAAACCGGTGTAGTAAGGGGGAGAACCCAAACTTTGAGCACTGGTAATTATCATAGATTGTTTGGCTTATGAACAAAACCAGGCCGGGTTAATAAACACCGGATATTATCTTATCTCATACTGGCGACTTATAGTCAAAAGCCAGGCCGGGTTAATAAACACCGGATGAATTATGATCATAAAGCATTATAAGCCTCATCAAATAAACCTCAAAAACTATGGAATAAAACAAACGAAAAAACGAGGATTTTCATGGGCTGCCAGGCCAAAAATCGAGTGCTTTCACGGGCCGCACAGCCACTGAGTTAAACCTATATACAAACCTTATAAGATGGACCTCACATAACCAATCGTCGTTTTAACTTTGACAAGTTCAGGGTCTGTATAAGATTGACTTGTCAAATGTTCGGCGGGTCATTCCAGGAATACCTGGGCGGAGTGGCTTACTTAAAAAGGCATGATAGCCCGGGGTTTTAGGTGAATACACCTGGCTTCCAAGCCTGGCTTTTAAGCCTATTACAAGGGTTATACAAACTCTTTGTTCTTTAGAATCAAGGAGCCCCCAAGTAATATTTTTGAGCTGTGCTCAAGGGGCACCTATGTTTGAGCTGTGATTTTGCAACAGACTCTCTTTGGTACCTTTAACCTGGGTAGCAAGCCCCCAAGTTTTTTTTTCAGTTGGGTTATAAGCCGGTTCAAAGGGTAATCATAACTTCGCTCATAAGCCGGAAGCCCCCAAGTAACCAAAAACTCATTAAGAAAAGACGACAGAGGCCCTGCTTTAGCAGGGGTGCCGGTTTAATATATACATTGTCAAAAATATGTACATCAGAAGAGCCAATGGCTCAGGTGTAGTAAGGCTGAAGATGAGCAATATTCCACGGCCGGCGAGTCTCTTCCTCCGACGTGCGTGAGTCCTTGTGGTCTCGAACATCAATAAGGTAGTATGACCCATTGTTCAGATTCTTGCTGACCACAAAGGGTCCTTCCCAAGGTGCGGATAACTTGTGCATATCAGTCTGATCCTGGATAAGCCGGAGCACTAAGTCGCCTTCTTGAAAGGTTCTGGTCTTGACCCGACGGCTGTGATAACGACGTAGATCTTGCTGGTAAATCGCCGAACGAGCCGCTGCGAGATCACGCGCCTTGTCTAACAGGTCAAGTGCATCTTGACGTGCCTTTTCATTATCAGCTTCAATGTAAGCCGCCACCCGGGGTGAGTCGTGACGGATGTCACTGGGAAGAACCGCCTCTGCTCCATAAACCATGAAAAAGGCGTGTAACCCGTAGATCTGTTGGGCGTTGTGTTGATGCTCCATAGCACCGAGGGTAACTCCTCTACCCAACAACCCGGCGTCCTTTGTAAGGGAACCATAAGTCGGGGCTTGATGCCTCTCAGGATCTCTTGATTGGCTCTCTCAGCTTGACCATTAGATTGGGGGTGAGCCACCGACAATACATCAAGCCGGATATGCTCACGTTGACAAAATTCTTTCATAGCACCCTTGGAGAGATTAGTGCCATTGTCTGTTACAATGTTGTGTGGAAAGCCAAAATGGAAGATCACCTTCTTCATGAATTGAACCGCCGTTGCTGCATCACACTTACTGACTGGCTTTGCCTCTACCCACTTAGTGAATTTATCAACCGCCACCAAGAGGTGGGTCTTCTTATCCTTGGACCTCTTAAAAGGTCCAACCATATCAAGCCCCCAAACTGCAAACGGCCAAGTGATTGGAATCATTCTCAACTCCTGAGCCGGAACATGAGCTCGACGTGAAAACTTCTGACAACCGTCACATTTTTTGACCAAGTCCTCAGCATCAGCATGAGCCATCAGCCAATAAAAACCGTGACGAAAAGCCTTGGCTATAAGAGATTTAGAGCCGGCGTGATGAGCACAATCTCCTTCATGGATCTCACGCAGAATCTCACAGCCTTCTTCAGGAGAAACACAACACTGAAACGCCCCGGTAACACTGCAATGGTGCAGCTCTCCATTGACAATTGTCATTGACTTGGACCGCCGGGTTATTTGCCTGGCCAAGGTTTCATCCTCAGGTAACTCGCCCCGGGTCATATATGCCAA
The DNA here is from genome assembly GCA_011799875.1 of Thinopyrum elongatum. Taxonomy (NCBI): domain Eukaryota; kingdom Viridiplantae; phylum Streptophyta; class Magnoliopsida; order Poales; family Poaceae; genus Thinopyrum; species Thinopyrum elongatum. The sequence goes on from CM022301.1 coordinate 368,731,684, forward strand.
ATATGGAACTGTCCAATCAGGAATAACATGAAGAGCTGCCACCAACTGAGCTTCCGGGTCAGGAATAGCCAAATCCTCCTCTGTAGGTAACTTGACCGACGGGTTATGCAAAATGTCAAGAAAGACATTAGGTGGCACCAGTTTACGTTGAGAACCCAACCGGCTTAAGGCATCAGCCGCTTCATTTTTCCTCCGATCAACATGCTCAACTTGATAACCCTTGAAGTGTCCAGCAATAACATCCACCTCTCGTCGATAAGCCGCCATGAGGGGATCCTTAGAATCCCAAGTACCAGAGACTTGTTGAGCCACCAAAGCACCTTACCCGGCTTAAGTTCATCTCCTTAGCCATCCGAAGACCGTGGAGCAAGGCCTCATATTCAACTGCATTGTTAGTGCAAGGGAACATCAAACGGAGAACATAACAAAATTTATCACCTCGAGGGGAAGCAAGCACAACTCCAGCCCCCGAGCCCTCCAATTGCCTGGACCCATCAAAGTGAATAGTCCAATACGTGTTATCTGGTTTTTCCTCAGGCATCTGCAGCTCTGTCCAGTCATTGATGAAATCCACCAGTGCTTGAGACTTGATGGCCGTGCGAGGCATATACTTCAAACCATGAGGCCCAAGTTCAATGGCCCATTTGGCAACCCGGCCTGTTGCTTCCCTGTTTTGTATGATATCTCCTAAAGGAGCAGAGCTAACCACAGTAATGGGGTGACCCTGAAAATATTGCTTAAGCTTCCGGCTTGCCATGAAAACCCCATATACAAGCTTCTGCCAATGTGGGTATCTCTGTTTGGACTCAATAAGCACTTCGCTGATATAATAAACCGGCCGTTGAACCGAATATTCCTTGCCTGCCTCTTTCCTTTCAACCACAATAGCCACACTGACAGCCCGGCTATTAGCAGCCACATATAACAACAGCGGCTCCTTATCAACGGGCGCAGCTAGGACCGGCGGCTCAGCCAGCTGCTTCTTAAGCGCCTCAAATGCCTCATTAGCAGCGTCACTCCAGACGAAGTCATCTGTCTTTTTCATCATCTGATACAAAGGGATGGCCTTCTCACCGAGGCGGCTTATGAACCGGCTTAGCGCTGCAATACGACCCGCCAGACATTGAACATCATTGATACACGCTGGTTTAGCCAGAGAAGTAACGGCTTTGATCTTTTCTGGATTAGCTTCAATGCCCCTGTTAGACACCAGAAAGCCCAAAAGCTTGCCCGCCGGCACACCAAAAACACACTTGGCCGGATTAAGCATCATCTTATAAACTCGGAGATTATCAAAGGTTTCCTTCAAGTCGTCTATCAACGTCTCCTTCTTTCTGGATTTCACCACAATATCATCCACATAAGCATGAACATTGCGTCCAATCTGATTATGAAGACAATTCTGCACACATCGCTGGTAAGTCGCCTGGGCACTCTTGAGCCCAAAAGGCATAGACACATAGCAGAAGGCTCCAAAGGGAGTTATGAAAGTTGTCTTCTCCTGGTCCTTAACTGCCATCTTGATCTGATGATAACCAGAATAAGCATCCAAAAAACTCAAACGCTCACAACCCGCAGTAGCATCAATAATCTGATCAATATGAGGGAGAGCAAAAGGATCAGCCGGACAAGCCTTGTTTAAATCCGTGTAGTCCACACACATGCGCCAAGTGCCGTTCTTCTTAAGTACCAGCACTAGGTTAGCCAACCACTCAGGATGAAAAACTTCAACAATAAACCCAGCCGCCAAGAGCCGGGCTACCTCCTCACCAATGGCCTTACGCCTTTCTTCATTGAAACGACGAAGAAACTGCTTGACCGGTTTAAACTTGGGATCAATATTGAGAGTGTGCTCAGCGAGTTCCCTCGGTACACCTGGCATGTCAGAAGGTTTCCATGCAAAGATGTCCCGGTTCTCATGGATGAACTCGATGAGCGCGCTTTCCTATTTCGGATCCATATTAGCACTGATGCTAAACTGCTTGGATGAATCGCCAGGAACAAAATCAACCATCTTAGTGTCATCTGCCGATTTAAACTTCAAAACCGGATCATGCTCTGTAGTTGGCTTTTTCAAAGACATCATATCCGCCGGATCAACATTGTCCTTGTAAAATTTTAACTCCTCCATTGCACAAACCGACTCAGCATAAGCCGCATCACCCTCTTCACATTCCAAGGCTATCCTTCGGCTCCCATGTACTGTGATGGTCCCCTTGTAACCCGGCATCTTGAGCTGCAGATAAACATAACAAGGCTGTGCCATGAACTTGGCATAAGCCGGCCGTCCAAACAGAGCGTGATACGGGTTGTGAATTTTGACTACTTCAAAGGTCAATGTCTCTGACCTAGAGTCATGATCATCTCCAAAGGCAACTTCCAGAGCTATCTTACCAACAGGGTACGCCGACTTACCAGGCACCACACCATGGAAAACTGTATTTGACGGTTTAAGATTTTTATCTGTCAACCCCATGCGACGGAAAGTTTTGTAATAAAGGATATTGATGCTGCTCCCTCCGTCCATGAGTACCTTGGTAAACTTATACCCTCCAACCTGGGGTGCAACCACCAATGCTAGGTGACCCGGATTATCAACCCGGGGCGGGTGATCTTCCCCACTCCACACGATGGGCTGCTCAGACCAGCGCAAGTAACGGGGAACCACCGGTTCAACGGTGTTCACTGCCCTTTTATGAAGCTTCTGATCCCGTTTGTATAAATTTGTGGTGAAGACGTGGTACTGCCCACTATTCAACTGCTTTGGGTTACTCTGATACCCAGATTGCCGCTGCTGATTCCCCTGACCTGACTGTTGATGGTAGCCACCCTGATTGCCTTGATTGCCCTGATTACCTTGGAATCCAGAACTAGAACCGCCACCGCCGTAACCCGGCCCATGAGAACTGGACCCTGAACCACCACCCGGTCCATGATTGTCTTGAAAAAGATTGGAATTTTTATACTCCTTCATGATGTAGCAATCCTTCCAGAGGTGGCCAGACGGTCTTTCTCGCGTTCCATGCCTTGGGCAGAGCTGATTTAGCATCTGCTCAAGATTAAAGCCTGACCCTCCGGCCCGTGGGGGCGGTTTACCTTTACGACGCTGGCCATTATTCTGTGCGTTGGTGTTAGCCACAAAGTCCAAACTATTATCAGCTTTGCGCTTACCATTGCCTCCCTGATTCGCCGGATTATGCTGCTGTCCTCTGATGCTGCTGCTCTTCTTTCCCTTTCCCGGCTTGTCATCATCAGACTCGGGGTCCTTGGTACCATCAGAGTCAGCGTACTTAACCAGAGCCGTCATCAGCTCTCCCATGTCATTGCAGTGGCGCTTGAGCCGACCCAACTTCTGCTTAAGAGGCGTAAACCGGTAATTCTTCTCCAACATTATGACCGCTGAACCGGCATTGATGCGATCTGATGAATGTAAGATGGTCGAAACCCGGCGCACCCAATGGGTTGTGGACTCGCCCTAATCTTGGACACAGATATCCAGATCCACAATTGACATAGGCTGCTTGCACGTATCTTTGAAATTCCGGATAAACCAGGCCTTTAACTCAGCCCATGACCCAATGGAGTTGGCAGGGAGCCCCTTCAACCAAGTGCGAGCCGTTTCATCCAACATTAGGGGGAAATATTTAGCACATGCCGCATCGCTAACATCTGGCAATTCCATGGCCATCTCATAACTCTCGATCCATGCTTCAGGAGGTAAATCGGCTGTATAGTTAGGCACCTTGTGAGGGCCCTTAAAATCCTTGGGCAGACGCTCATTACATATGGCCGGCACTAAACATGGCATGCCCAAATTCGTAAAGGTTACACCTGGCTCCACCGAAGTTGCCGGACGAACCGGAGAAGGTTGACGGGCCGCATATTGCGCCGCCAGCTCGGCCTCTTGATGTGCTCTACCTTGATCCACCACATTCTGAGCATCAGCACCACCGCCCGCCGGGTTATGTCCACGAGGCTGGTTATGGTTCCGCCCACTGCTTGACACAGCTGGTTCATCAGTATGCCTACTGTAACTCCGGCTTGGGCGAGGGGTGGAATGAATCCGGCTTCGACTGTAAGAATAAGCCTGCTGCTGAACCAATGCTATCTGAAGGAGCTCTCTAGCCCTCCGCATCTCAACCGCCGTTGGAGACTCGCCTTCCACCGGGATAGCCGCCAATCGTGACGCCGCAGCGATCATGTTATCCAAAGGGTTAGAGTAATGACCCAGTGGTGTTGGCATGTGCTGCGGCGGGATATTATTCTGATGAGGCAGATCCGTGGTGCGCGGCTGAACCGGCGCTCCCGTTCCAGGTACTTCAACCCGGTCCGCCACTGGCGGGTTCCTGGTTCCTACTCCTGGCGTGTTAAAGAGGTTCCTCACCTCGTAAACCGGTGGCAGGCGAGATTGATGCCTCCTCCTCATGACTTCGTTTGAAGCATTCTGATCTAGCATGAGCCGGTAAGACTCCGACTGAATCCGCTGCACCTGAGCATCCAACGTAACCCGCTCCGCAGCCATCCTGGCATCTTCAGCTGCCAGATCTTCCTTAGCTTGAGCTATCTGATCTCACAATTTCACGACTTTCACGTTATGCCGATCTTGATTATCTGGGTTAACCTCCATCGTTAGCAGTATTGCCAAGGCGTCTAGTAAACCGGACAAGACTTGAGCCAGCGGGCGCGCAGGGCCTCCTGCCCCGGCTGCCGTCGCCACTGCTGATCCAAAAATCAATGCCGCTGCAGTTGAAGAGTGCTGCACTGGCTGTGTACCGGCCATGAAGATTGCAACCCGGTTCGGCGGCTCGTAGGGGTCCGGAATACTATCGCCATCGGAACAGCCCCCAAGCTGACCGTCTTGCAGTCGGTACAATGACTCGGTTTCACCGGTGGATGACTCGCCATCAGAATAGACAACTGTCTCACCGTCAGATACTGATTTATCCTTAGATCCCGCACCATTGATGAATCCCACGAAGGCACGACTCATGGTGGGCTGAACTCGGGCGGGTTTTGCACGCTGAGCCGTCTCGATGATGTCGGTGCAGGTGTCCGGCTCAGGGCCCGGTTCGCCGATCTTGCCAATGAAGACGTGAATTCCACCGAAGGGGACCTGGTACCTGTACTCAATTGAGCCGGCCTCGGGGCCCCAGCCTTCGTCGTCGATGTAGAGCTTGCCGCGATGACTCTTGGTCATCCGGCTCATAGCGTATCCCTTGGTCCCTTCGAAGTTTCCCTTCAAGAACTCGAAACCACCGTGCGCTGGCCCCATGGTGGGCGCCAACTGTCGTCGAATCGTCACGGCAGATGTCCTAGTGTGAGGACTTAGTCGTGGAGCCATCACAATGAGGTTAGCTTAAAGGGGTTAATCAGGACAAAGGACACGGGGAGTTTATACTAGTTCGGCCCCTTGCGGTGAAGGTGAAGGCCTAATCCAGTTTGAGGTGGTATTGCTAGGGTTTCGATGACCAGGGAGCGAATACGCTTAACCTAGCTCTCGATCTGTTGTCCCTCGTCCCTAAACCGCCGCCGGGTCGTCCCTTTATATACATAGGTTGCCGCCCGGCGGTTCACAGAATCCTGGCCAGCTCATAAACGTGTCCGGCTCGGTATCCACTCTTTCCTATCTTACAATACAAGTCATATACTTATGGCGGTTTACATCTATGGGCCCTAACTCGCCTTTGGGCTTTGGGCCTTCTTATTAAGTCTCCTTCGCAAGTCGCCATCTTCTATGTCTTCATGGGCTTCAATACAGGTAAATCACTATGAGCATAACCCGGCCCCTCCTGGGCGGTTTATACTCAATAGTTATATCCCCAACATTACCCATGCAATGGTGTTTGAATAATTGATAAAGAAAATTTAGCATTGCGCTTCAAATGATCTTATTAATGACTGGAGTACCACAAACATGCTTCGAGATAGCATTGACATGGTCTTCAGGTAAAGGTCAGACTTTGGATACATAAAAGATCCATCAGCAACACTCATAGAATAAGTCTTATCATTTTCCCCATGGAAGAATGGATAACCTTGCTAAAAAGGAAATTATAACAATAGGTCCTTTGGCCAGGTATGCTAGGCATGACATCACCTTACCGGGTCTTATAAAGACCAATGTTATAACTCCTGGAAATATGTTCCAACCATCATATCTGACCGAGATTCAGATCTGATTAGTGTCAGGATACCTCAGACTCAGTATGCCTGAGAAGAAAAGGTGTGACACAATTGACGAGATGACATTGTAAGATTCTCGGGAAATGAACATGGAAGCGAGTTTTGAAACAAGAGTTCGTCATTAAACCAAGGAAAGGATGAGGGGGTGGCTGATGGAGCGACAATTCCTCGAGATTTCCAAAAGGATGGATTTCCACAATCATGTGAATGAGGAGATAACATTTGTTAGATCAAATGATATAATGATGTATGCTCGAGGAAAACATACACAATTAAACATTGGTTGGAAGGTGCACCCGAGATATGGGCTTAGGTAGCATGATCAATTGCTAGAATAGTGATTTAATAACCGATAGTCTAAGAATGAACTGTCGATCATTAACTTCAAAGCAATAGGGTTGCTAGAAGTACAGAATCCAAATGGCCCCGTTCACTTGTTGGTATCCCGGTTAGAATCAACACGGCACCGAGAAAGAATGGTGATGGTGAGAAGTATCACTATACCAAGAATTCCTTAAGAGGTGGAGCAATTCTCACAACATCCTTGGCATAAAAGACAGTAATACTTCAAGGTAGAACATAATACAAGCTGGATAGCAAGGTGCATCCATAACATGAACAAGTTTGTGATGAAAAGAAGGTAAGGATGTTGTCGATGGTAACTCAAATTACCAAGGGACAAGGATGATACTTATCATCATCAATTCAATTGATATCCTGGAAGGAGTCAAGATGTTGATGATGATCATGGCAATTTTTGTCGAGAGGCGCCACAAAGAAGCAATCAAACATCGACTGCATCAAGCAAAAAGACTGATGCAGCGAAAGATTATTGGAACCACGGATATGACACAAACTCGGGATCAAGTTTGTTGTTCAAGGTGAAGCGATATGATGAGGAAGATCGACGTAAGCTTAGCTCATCATCGAAAATTATGCTCCAGGAAGAAGGACCAGGTAGCACAGTTAAAATCAGCATGATAATGATATAGCTAATCAGGATAGGAATGGCGTGATGTAGTATCAAACTTCCCAGCAACAAAGTACTAGGAGTACTGAATCACAGAGCAGAATCGATTCACTATTCGCTGGTCTCGGTTGACGACAACCCATAACCCGTGGAGTGACTATGATAGGGAAAGGTATCACTTCATCAGAAAATTCATAGGACGTAGTGCAATAGTATGATATCCTCGAGATAGTAGGGGGGCAATACTCGAGGTAGTTCAGTATAGAGGTTGGACAGGCATATTGATTAGCAGAAGACAAGTGCTTTAACTTGTCCGTGAAATGGGATCAAAGAAGAACAATCATGGTCAGAACCACGATTGCAAAGGACCAAAACAAAATACAAGATGATTTTATAACAAGGGAAACTTATTATTACAAGAAGCCTGCATGATAAGTTCCACTTCGGGTCCATGGGCATGAACGCAAAGGTTCAAGGTCGACTCCCACTTCTTCAATGCCTAACCTTTCATTCACTTCTCGTCTTCGAAGAAGTTGTAGAGTTGAAAATTATCTAGTAAAACACCAGAAGGGTATGACTTGTGAAAACATTCGGGTTCATACGGTTTTAGAGAAGGTATATGTTCATCCCATAGGGCATCTTGGGAACATATAACATAAACTTCAAGAGTAATTAACACAAGCTCGAAAGCAGAGCATGTTTGGCCAAAGGAGAGGATACAATTTACCAAAGGCATTATGTATCCGGGAGGAATTTACAAGGCGGTTAAATATGAAGGACATTGTCGAATAATAATCCAACAAAGGATCTGACGGTCCATAGCGGAGCTGATGTGAGCATCGGCACACAACCAGATGAAAAAGAATGCAAAGGCATTGGATTATAGAACATCTGAATAATTCGATGCTTAGATAACAAAGGAATTATGATTTACAAAATGAAGGATCAGAAGCAGACGCTCTGATCAAGGATGAATAAGTTGAATAGACCTAAGGGTACAATCGACGACATATAGATTGGTCGAGAACCAGCTCATGTTCGAAATGACTTCTGAGCCGGAAAGATAATTTAAAAGGATCAACTGATGATTGTGTGCATTCGCACCATATTGAATCAATGGACTCGAAATGATAATGACAAAGCATACTAATGAATATTGCTAGTCATATGGAACGCAACCATAATGCAAGTAGACAAGTGTTTGCCGAGCAATAGCGGGCAGAGGATTACCAGAAGATCAGATAGTATTTCAATGTATCTTGTGAATCATATGAGCAACGGGGGAAGAACGGATACTCGGTAAGTGCGAGGAATTATTTGTAGGGGGTATTCAGGTAGCAAAGAACTACAAAGCAGTAGGCACAAAGTATTCTTGGAACACTAGAGAGAATTTCAGGGTATCTTATAATAACAAGATCAACGGGGAATAAAAGTAAGAACGATAGGTGTATGCATTTATCCATAGGGATATTTTGGTGGTAGGGAATTGCAAAAGCAACGGGCACAAAGTCTTGAGAGAACATCGGAGAGTATCTTCGGAATCCTTCGGTGAACCAAGCAATCATCTAGAGTGAGGGGCCCTTCGGGAGGAAGTAATTACGAGAACCTAGAGTTAGAGTTAGCAAAATCATTTAACCCGAATAGAAGAGAGATTAGAGTCCGAGAGTATAGACGAGGAATAAAAGATCCTAATACCACCCAAAGGTGACGTGGGCCCGTAAGCCACACAGCCATGTTAGTAAAAGTTTTGCAATGACTAGACTCAACTTCGGCCAAGGAGTTTGGAAGGGGGATTCCTACAGGCAGTTGGCTCTGATACCAACCTGTGATGCCCCCGGCTCAATCATGCACTAATCATACACGCAAATGCACATGATCAAGCCTAAGGACTCACTTGAAGATATCACAACACAACTCTAGACACAAATCAAAATAATACAAGCTTTATATTACAAGCCAGGGGCCTCGAGGGCTCGAATACAAAAGCTCGCATACAAGCATCAGCGGAAGCATCAGATATCTGAGTACAGATATAAAAGAAAGACAGATAAGCCTTTAAGAAAGCGGGGCAAAACAAAACACTACGATCGAAAGGCGCAGGCCTCCTGCCTGGGAACCTCCGAACCTACTCCTGGTCGTCGGCCAACTCGTAGCAGAAGCCATCCTCGGGGTAGTAGTAGTGGTCGTCGGCGGAGGCAGCTGTCTCCGGGGCTCCGTCATCTGGTTGTATCAAACGGATATGGGGAAAAGAGAAAGCAAAGCAACCATGAGTACTCATCCGAAGTACTCAGCAAGCAATGATCTACACTACATATGCAACATTATCAAAGAAAGGTTGTATATGTGGACTGGGCTGTAGAAATGCCAGAATAGAGAGAAGGCCTAGTCCTATCGAAGACTAGCCTCTTCAACAATCTTGCAGCATTAGAAGAGTGTAGATTGGAACAATATAAAGTAGTAGTTTTAATAAGTCTCAACCTCACCCAGAGGTCCTTCCTATACTCCCTGCGAGAAAGCAACCCCAGAGCCATACTATCCATTTCTCATCACAAGTATCCAGTTCTAGTTGTATCGATCGGGATACAACTCCGAGCGTCCGTTACCGAGGATCCGGCTATGCATAGATTAGTTCTTCCCTGCAGGGGTGCACCAACTTACCCACCACGCTCGCTTAACTCTGGCCGGACACACTTTTCTGGGTCATGCCCGGACTCGGCTAAACGACACACCACAGCCCTACCTAAAACTCAGCAGAGAGGTCCCCGCCGATCCACATCCTAAGCGCTCAGGGGTCTTGGGCCATCGCCCTGTGCACTCTGGGTCGTTGTGTGCAGGGTGGATACCAGCACCACCCGTGAAGTGGATGCCACGATCCGATCGTGCCACAATGCTGAACTGGACATCTGACAGAGCTTTCGGCTGATGCCACGATGCAGAGTACCCATATTTATTCCCGCGTGATGGTTAGTGCTATCGGGCCAAAGGCCCACTCAGATCACATATCCAAATCGTTAGCGTATTGGTAGCGCGGTAACAAGCAGAGACTCACGATCGATGTGACCCCGTCGCCCCGTCTCGAGGACTTGCGGCAAGGGCTAAGAATGCCCGGCCATGCCTCGTATTTATCTCTCAGGTACCCTGCAGGTCAACCCGTCTCCACATCAGTCGCGGGTACCCCTCAGGGCCGACCCGATGTCATCATGGTTCAGTGTTAAGTCAAAGTAACCGTATGTCCAAACACTAGGGGGAAAACATGAGGAATCACCCTCGATGGATTCCACCTAATGTAATCGTCAAGGTGAACTTAGGAGGAATCACCCTCGAGGTTCACACTTGAAGTGCTGCACGACAGAGTCGTATTGGGAGTGGTGAAGGAGGAATCACGCTCGATGACCACGACCAATTAACTACCCTACAAGGTAAACATCAGAAGTGCTGACGAGGTATCACCCTCGGCACTCGATAGTAACCCGGTAGTGTCGAACAACTAAGGGGATGTGATGTGCGGTGCTGGGGCCTGGTCGTCGAGTCTTCCGATGATCCAGCGGGGCAACCGGGAGAAGTGGGGTCTCTATCCAGCCTATACTAAGCAGTTTAGGATAAGCAGGTAGGTATCAACAACAGTTACAAAAACAGGCTATGCATCAGAAATAGGTTAAACAGTAGCAGCAGCAATTTCCAATGCAAGCATAAGAGAGAAAGAATAGGCGATAGGCATGTTCCAAAGGGGGGTGCTTGCCTGGAAGCTTTGCGGCAAAAACGGGGTCGTCGGTGAAGTAGCAGTCCTCGGGAGCTACGCCGGTACCGGGATCTACCGGAGAGAAGAGGGGGAAGAAACAGATAAATACACGGCAACAAGAGCAATCACAAAACAAGACATGGCAAAAAGCTATGCTAGGGGTGTTCTAACGCAGTGCTACACGTTATAGACGGGGCGGGAAAATATCTGAGGATATTTTCCCGGCTCTAGGCAACTATCGGGCAGGTGACCCGGAGGGGGAAGGTTCCATGTTTGCAGTGTTAGAGACATGTGATAGCCGCACAGATGCCATCATCGAATTCGTCTCGTCTTTCTGATCAATTTTCATGTATAAAGTTTTTCCATGCGAGCTATGGATGAATTTTTACGAATTTCCGAAGTTTTTTGAAAATCTCCGAAATTCTGCTAAGTTTGAGAAGCCCTCAGTTTTAAACACCACTTAGCTGTTTTCCGGAGGCGATTGCTATTGTTCCGTACATCCTACGATTTTGTGCCTTATATCAATTGTGAGCATTTTTCTGCGATCTACATGTTAGTATCACTTTTATCCATATTAGAGTTCATTTGCTTGATCATCAACAGCTCTAAAGTAGCTATAAAAATAAAGCTGTTTTTCAGTTTTTTGGCTAACAAAGCTTAGCATTTTGTGATTTTCGTCGGAATTAATCCATGCAACAAATGGATTTGGTCCAATGGAGTAAAATGGAGTTTGTCAAGTATACTTACCACGCATATTATTTCTACTCGTATTATCCGCTGTTTAGATGCTGTTTAGGGGTTGTCTAGATGGCTAACCAATGTAGCAGTGGCAAAGCTAGCTACTGCTACAGCAAGCAGCAGCGGTGGTATGCAGAGCAGCCGCAAGCAGCTGCAGCATGGGCGAGCAGGCGCGGCCAGCGGCGGCAGCAGCCAGAGCAGCAACAGGCGGAGGCGAGTGGAGGACAGGGCGCGGGGCTGGCGCGGCTGAGCACGGAAGCAGGCACGGTGTGGTGAACTTCAGGAGGCAGCGGTAGGGTGCGATGGCCAGCGAGGGGAGGCGCAACGAGCGCGGGGCGGCCGCGCAGCAGCAGTACAGAGCGCTCGCAGACGCGGTGAGCAGAGGCGACAGTGGCCGGGACGCGGCGACGCGCACGCCCGGACCATCGCGGGGACGGAGCGAGGTGAGGGCAGGCAGCAGCAAGGAGGAGCGCACGGTGGGGGGGGGGGCTGCGCCCAGAGGGCGGCGAGGAGCAGCTGCGGTAGTGCGGGCATGGCCATCTACGTTGACGAAGCGAGGGGCGAGCAGGGAGAATGGAAGAGGAGCTCACTGTGAGCGTGACGGCGTGGTCGGGGAGGCCGGGGAGGTCGTGGTGGTGTAGATCGACGGCGATGCAGTGGTGGTCGAGGCGGGGAAGACGGTGATGGTGATGTCTACGCGGCGCCCCGGCTCGATGCGGTGCCCGGAACAGATGCAGTCGAGCGCGGTGAAGCTCCTGGACGACCTCCCGCGCGACAGCGACAATGGTGGCCGCGGTAAGGACGACGATGAGCACGGTCACCACAACGAGCCCACGAGCTCGAATCGAGCCGAAGAAGAGAGGGGCGAAGGGGGATCGAGGAGGGGCTGGTCGAGCGCAGGTTAGTGTTTCGGGGGGCATTGTTATAGGCCCAGGGGGGGCACGGATGGCTGCCCCGTGGCCATCAGCGCCGTGGACGCACCCCCTCTGTCCACGAGGCCACTGTGAACAGAGGAAGAAGGAGCTGGGGAGGTGGGCTGGGCCTAATTCACTAATGCACTAGGGCCCAGTACCAATAGTCCTTCTCTTTTAATTTTTTTAATCTGTTTTCAATTTTGCTACTGACCTCAATTTAGTTTATCCACTAAATGAACTTTTCTATATACGTAACTTGGCACATAAATGCTATGCAATAAGCTAAGACCACACACAAGCTTTTACATCATTCAGAAATGTATAGATATTTGTTTATTTTAAAGAGGCCAAAAATAATTGCTGTTGGGCCATTATTAATTTCCTAGGAATTTATCTGTGAGGCAAATGATGTTGGTTTCTACATTAATATTCCTTAGTGAATATTTGCAACCTATCGAACATTTTTATTTTACCGTTAGAAGGAATAATAATTTCACTTGCAATTTAAATTTGAATTTGACTTTGATTTTCATCAAGTGGCAAATTGGCTTGATAAATCATGATGACATGGCACATTAGGGTGAGGTTACTGTAGCTTGATTATCGGGGTGTTACACAGCGGGGAAGAGGCCGGACATGGTGGCGGAGAAGGGGCCGGACATGGCGGAGGAGAATGGGCCAGACATGGCGGCGGAGAAGGGGCCGGACAAGGCGGCGGAGAAAACATGGACTACACGCCACATAATTCGTCAGTACTAAGTTCAATCATGCAGGACCCTCATGTTCAAGCACTCCTTCGCAAGGAGACGAGTACTGACAGAGCTGCTTCTAGAGAGGAGGCCAAGCTACAGCAACTGGTGATAGACTCGAACACTCCATTCTATCATGGTTGCAATCCCGAGGTGACCCGCTTGAGTTTCACGCTCGAACTCCTGAAGACGAAGGCTAAAAACAAATGGACCGACACTAGCCTCGATGAGCTTCTCAAGTACCTAAAGGATGTTCTTCCCGTGGGAAATCTATGTCCTACTAGTGTGGATGAGGCCAAGAAGATCGTGTGCTCTCTTGATCTGCCGCATGTTAGATACCATGCATGCATCAATGATTGCATAATTTATCGAAAGGAGCATGCGGAAAAAACCAGCTGTCCGGTGTGCAATGCTTCTCGATACAAGAAGGCCGAGAAGAAATCTCCCCAGAAAGTTGTATGGTACTTACCGATCACTCCCCGTCTCCAGTGGTATTTCATAGATCCCAAGGAAGGAAAGCTCATGCACTGGCACGCGGAGAGGAAGAAGCCCGACGATGGAGATGATCCGAAGCTGAGACACGTCATGGATGGAAGCCAATAGAGAGCGTTCAACGGCGAATATCAGTATTTCGCATGTGATGCAAGGAACGTCGTGCTTGGCGCGTGTACCGATGGCATGAATCTGTTTGGCAACCAGAACACCAACCATAGCACATGGCCCGTGTTTGTATGGATGTACAACATCCCCCCTGGGTGTGCATGAAGTCGAAGTACATACACATGAACATGCTGATTCAAGGGCCGAAAGAACCGGGAAATAATATTAATCTGTATCTTGGGCTACTTCAAGAGGAGTTAGACATGTTATGGAAAACACCGGCGCTGACATGGGACGCCAGCAAAGGCGAGTATTTCTATATGAGAGCCGCGTTGATCACGATGGTGCACGACTATCTCGGTTACGGATATGTCGTAGGCCAGGTGTGCCATGGATATTGTGGATGCACGCGGTGCATGGATGATACGACGTCTCAGCAGCTAACATCAAGAAAAGATGGCGGGTCTGGGAAAATCATGTACATGGGGCATCGAAGATGGCTCGAGAAAGAAGACCCGTGGAGAAACCATGGAGATCTATTCAATGGTGAGGCTGAGCATCGAGGACCTCCATGTAAGCGGAGCGGCGCCGAAATTGATGAGCTGTTGAAAAACTAGGAACAGTGCCCGTGCCAAGAAAGACGATGAAAAAGGCGTCGGAGCCGCTGCTGAAGGTATGGAAGACGAGTTCTGTTTTCTGGGACTTGGAGTACTGGCACAAACTCGACACACCTCATTGCCTTGATCAAATGCATATCTGTAAGAATGTCCTTGAGAGCTTGCTTGCGACACTGATGAACATGCTGCATAAGACCAAGGATGGGCCGAAGGCAAGAAAAGACTTGCAAGATTTGGAGATCAGGGCAGATCTGCACATGCCGCCCCGTAAAAAGTCAGAGGAGACAAAGACGGAGACAGAGGCGTGGGAGAAGAAGGGCAAAAAAGTAAAGGAAGAGGATTATTGCCCCCCCCCCTTCTTGCTTCACCTTAAGTCCGGCTGAGATCGATCAATTCTTCAAGTGCCTTACCGGAATCAAAGTTAGTTCCGGTTACTGTGGCAAGATAAGCAGATATCTAGACACGAAGAAGAAAAGGTTCAGTGGGATGAAGTCCCATGACTGTCATGTGATGATGACACAGATACTACCTGTTGCCCTTAGAGGGATAATGGACAAGCACGTCCGTGACACACTTATTGGTCTCTGCAACTTTTTTGACGTCATCTCTCGAAAGTCGATCAGTGTGAAGCAGCTCCAAAGGCTACAGGAAGAGATCGTTGTGATACTAAATGAGCTTGAGATGTACTTCCCGCCCGCGTTCTTTGACGTCATGGTGCATCTGTGTGTTCATATTGTGGATGACATAATAGACCTGGGGCCGTCATTCCTGCACAACATGATGCCATTCGAGAGGATGAATGGGATCATCAAAGGATTTATTCGTAACATGTCCCGTCCGGATGGAAGCATCGTCCAGGGCTATCTTACACAAGAGTGCATCTCTTTCTGCGAGAATTTTCTATATGGCGCAGACCGGCCGCCTGGTGTTGGTTTGCCCATTAACAAGCACGTTGGGAGGCTCGAAGGAGAAGGTCACTCCAACGGTCGCAGGGAACTGCATGTGGCCTACTCAGATCGACACAACAACTTTGACAGAGCAAACTTGGTAGTGCTACAACACCTATAGCAGGTAGATCCTTTCGCGACACTTCACAAAGAAACTATCGCAAAGAAGTATCGTGACCGGGGGGTATGCAGGACGGACGCCGAAGTTACTAGAGAGCACAAGTCCACTTTCCTGCATTGGTTCAAAGAGCATATTATTGCTAATCCCCCGGAAGAGGGCTCTAAGGACGGATTGCTCATATACGCCTTAGCACATGGCCCCTCGCCCAACCTCGACACCTATCAGACATACGATATCAACGGATACATGTTCTACACGGAGGCCAAAGATATGGACAGTGATGATCAGAACTCAGGGGTGACGATGGAATGCATGACCAGCAGCGAAAATGGCGCAACTAAGAGATTTTACGGAAGGGTCGAGGAGATCTGGGAGCTTGACTACTCTGGACTGCACAACGCGACGATGTTCCGTGTCAGATGGGCTAAGAATGTCGAAAGAGAAAACCGGTATTTCACTACCATGACTATACCCGACGCCAAGAGCACTACCGTGAACGCTATCGCAAAAAACGAGCCATGGGTACACGCTAAGCATGTGACACAATGCTTCTTCATAACCGACCTGTGCAATCCCAGCCGTGTTGTCGTGAGGAGAGGCAAAAGGAACATAATTGGAATGGATGGAGTCGCCAACGAGGAAGACTACGACCAGTACGGCAACCAAATGAGGGAAGATGATGATGACGATGAAGTATACGTCAAAAGAAGAATCAATACTACATTACCTAAGACAGATAGTACTCCATGGAAAAGGAAAAGTCACAATGAGGGGCTCAATTATTCTTCAACGAACAAGAAGGGAAAGAAGCTCACTCAAAAACAAAAACGTCAACGCTGAGAAACCGTTATCGGTCAAATGATGTAATATATATGTTCCTATTTTGTGTACACACTTAACCGTTATGCATGTGTCAGATGATGTGATATATATGTTCCTATTTTTTATACATACTTAACCGTTAAATGAAGCAATATATATCGCCTTAGTTACATACATTGTATCACCTTCCCTTCGTTCCTTTTCTCGGAAAAAAGGAAAAGAAAAGAAAAAGAAGAAAAGAAAAGGAAGAGAAAATAAAGGAAAAGAAAATAGAAGAAACAAACAGGAAAACTGCTATAGGTACTGGTTATAGCAGTAGCGCTTTTCTAAAAAAGAGCTATAGCTAGTCAACATAGCAGTAGCGCCCTCTGGAAAAACGCGCTATAGGTACTGGTTATAGCAGTAGCGCTTCTTGTCGAAACGCGCTACTACTATGTTGACTTAACCCCCCAGCGGGCTTCCCGCCTCTGCTTCTTCCCCCAAATCCCCACTCTCTCTTCTCCCCCCTCATCGCCGCCGGAGCCCCTGCCCTTGCCGCACCCCTGCCTCAAGCGCCGGAGCCCTGCCCTCGACCTCGCCGGAGTTCTGCCCTCGCCCCCGACCCCCTGACCCCGGCGACCTCGCCCTCGCCCCTGACCCCGGCCCCGGCGTGCCACGCCTCCCTCCTCTGCTTCCTCCCCTCCCAACCTCGGCCGTCGTCGGGCCTGCCTCCTCGCCATGCACCCTCTGTAAGCCCCCCACCGCTCCTCTCTCTGCCATTAGAGTTCTAGCTAGGGTTCTTCGGTTAATTTACTTAGGTTTTAGTTAGGGCAGTAGGTTAATTAGGTTATCTATTTAGTTAGGGCAGTAGGTTAATTTGGCTATATTATGAACCCTAGGTGCAATTTGAACCCTAGTTAGTATGAACCCTAGTTAGTATGGACCCTAGTTAGTATGAAGCCTAGGTTTCAAATTAGGACATAAATTTAGCTAGGTTTCAAATTAGGACAAAAATTTAGGGTTAGGTGTTTTAGGTGTAGTTAAAAGAAAAATGACTTCTTGCATTTTTCTTCAAGTTCTATATTTTTCTTCCTTTTATATGCAAATTTGAAGTGGACATGTGATATGTGGACATGTGATTTGGACATGTCATATTTGGAATTTGTACATGTCATATTTGGACATGTGATGTTTTGGACATGTCATATTTGGAAAATGATGATTATGTGCAGGGTAAATGATCCGAGTGGCCTATGTTTCACAGGAATGTTGATTCATTTCCATTCCGGTGAATTTCAGGCGCTCAATATGTCCACTTTTTAGCAAAGGTCATGCCGAAATTTCCCGTGAATTTTGGCATGACTTGTGCTAGAAAGTAGGCATATCGAGTGCCGGGATTTGCTGGGAAACGGCATTCCGGCAAACATAGATCTTTTTTTATGTCATTTCTCATTTTATTATAGTTTTAGAATTAAACGAGGAGACTTAATCATAGGAAACATGTCAAACAATGAACAAACCGGGCCTTCTGACCAAGATGCAGACGAGATGGATTATGAGGGTGAACAACAGTACCTTGTCGAGTGTGAAATCAGGGCACGAGGATTTGCCTCCTCCAGTATGGCTAGGAGGAGAGGACGACAAGACCCCGCCGTGGATTGGAAGCTGCAAGGGTTGGGTGCTGCTATGGCCGAAGAATCTTCTTCGTCTGGAGCCGGTTGAGAGCACACCAATAACCACACATCAACAAGTAGGTATGGACACCACCACCCCGCCTACGCAATTACCAGCGCCTGTAGTGCCGGGTGAGAGCGGCAGACGACATGATGAAGGGGGTCCAATAGAGGCTGATGTAATCGCCCCCGTAGAACAAAGAATGGATGATGAGATGGAGGAGGGCCCTCTTTGGTTCCTCAATACAGGCGCCTATGACGGTGACTTAGATATGATGATTCAGCCATATGACGACTCGGGCTATCAGCATGCTGATGAGGATATGGATGATCTGCCCGAGCAGGAACGTCCTAGCAGGATTGCAAGAAGTCTCTCTTCATGCAATCCTCACAGGACACGCCTGAAGATGCCGCCTCAACACAGGCTCAACTAGCCGGGGGTCGTACAGTGCTTAGCCCGACAACACTGGGGAAGGGGTTAAGGAAGGGTCTAGAAGGTCAGCCCCAGAAAAAGGAGAGGAAGAGACCGGGGAAGAGAGGCTCTGCTGCCTACAAACAAGCCAGAGCACATAGCAGCCAGACGGTGGATTTTGAAGAGCGTGTACCTGTCAAAGGTGCGGCCATGTTCCATGTCACGGGCGAGCTGATGCTACCGCCGAAACCACTGGAGGCAATATCAGGGGATCTCAGGAGACTGCACGACCATGTGCTGTCGACTGAGAAAAGCCTACTAGCCTTGAAGGATCCAGGATATCCGACATACGTGGCTCGTGTGCCTGAGGGGAAGTGCTACGTCGACACACGGCCCGCGGAGGTGTTCTTCCTGCGGTTTGACCATATCTTCGAGATGTTTCTGACAAGGCGGCTCGATTGTACAATCGTCCGCCTTTTTGCGCTACATATGAGCTCCGTCATGAAGAGAGAAGAAGTCTCGCAAATCTGTGTGGTGGATCCATACTACATGCACGAGTCCTTCTTGAGTCTCGGCTTCTTTGAGCATAAAACTGCTAGGGAGTACCTCGAAAACTTCATGGTACAGAATAAGGACCAGGAAATTGTCCTCCTGCCTTATCATCCAAAGTAAGTCAGTGCTGGACAACCCTTTCGTACATTTCAATCATTCCTTCTCGCTCATATGGAGGATAATTTGAGGTGTTTTTTTCCCGCAGCAACGGGCGCGCCGTCCTTATCGTTATTTACCCGCGAGTCTCCCACACCGTGTATTTCGACCCTACCAGAAACTACGAGAAGAAGGACTACATCCACATAATGAATATTCTAGATGATGCTCTCTAAGGCTTCAGCTTGAGGGGTGGCCACCTGCAGATCAGGAAACAAAGGCACAAGAAGACGGGTTTCTCGCATAAAACTAACTTCTGCTGCATCCATGTCCCAAAACCAAGCAAGAACGATGGATTCTACCTCCTCCATCTCATGATGGAGTTCAGAACGGATCACCAAAGCTTCGCATGACAAGCAGAAACGATGATCATATCCGCGAGTGGGTAGAATCTCATGGAGAAGCGGATTATAAACTTAGAGATGACTTCTTTCGCATCCAGAGGGACATTGCGACGATCATCATGAAAGAAGTCGTCAATGAGAAGGGGATGTTCCACCATGGCCCTATATCGCGAGCTGACGTCTGAACTCACATAGGCATGCAACGTCAGGACCTCACGCCATTCAAGAAGCTAGGGTCCATCCTCGATGATACGGAAGGATGGAACTTCTAGTGATTTACGATGCCGATGATGATGATATGTGTCGGTTGAACTTGTATAGTTTCTGTAGCGATGAAACTTTGTGATATCCATGGTCCCTGCCGAACTTGTGTAACGCTACTTTGTTAGTTTGGGTACGATGACCTGCGTACCTCTAGTTAATAAGTTTGCGTACGATGAAACTGCGTTCATTATTTGTATGTTTACTATATGTTGCATCTAGTTGCTAACCCTTTCTTTTTCGTGTTGCTCAAGTATATTTTGTTGCATATATGATTGTACATTGTCTTGATGAAGATGCATCTCTAACAGGTACCTAGATTCTTGATGGCGAAGAAGCAGTGCTATGTCGTGTACAAAGGGAAGGTTTTGGGAGTGTACGACGAGTGGCCTGAGTGTCAGGCGCAAGTGGAGGGGGTCTCGGGCGCCAGCCATAAAGGCTTCAAAAGCAGACAAGAAGCAGAAGCTAGTTACTTGAGGTTCACGCTAGCGCGAGAGAGGACTCATAACCGCCGCCTCATGTACTGCATAGTTCCGCTCTCACTCATAGTGATAGCTCTTCTCGCGTGTATCATTGTTTAGATGGATGACGATGTAGTTGCAAGTATTCGAGACTTGTATCACTATTTTCGAGATGATGACGAGAGACCACTTTTTGTTGGATGATGATTATGATGATGACATGATTTGATGAGACTATTTATATGTATATGCTATGATTACATTTGTATATGTATGATGATGACATTTGTATGTGCTAAAGATTATTGTATAAATCCTGTTCAAATACAAAACAAATATGCAGAAAAAAAATCAGAAACTAATAAAATTAGCAGTAGCGAGGGGAGTAAAGTTAGCAGCAGCACGCCCTTACCAGTAGCGGCTTAATATAAAGTGCTACAGCTATTAGCAGTAGCGCGCTGCTGCAACACACGCTACTGCTATGCATGCATAGCAGTAGCGCGGGCCAACAAGCGCTACTGCTAGAGGTAGCTGTCGTGCCGTATCAATAGCGCGGGAGCCCGCGCTACTGATATACCTAATACCCGCACTACTGCTAGGGTTTTCCCTAGTAGTGACATAATATATATATTAATTGTTCATTAGTTCATCACAAAAAATATATATATAATATCATCACATATACGTGATGATACTTAACTACTAGGTACAATGCATAAAACTGAAAACGAACAATACTAAACTTATAATCCCTCCTGGGGGCAGTATTCTGGCAGCCCCTCACCAGCAGCTCCCTGGTGCGTGGCGTCTTCCCAGCGCGGAGGCAGTACTCCGCCTCCTCCTCCTCGTAGCACTTGACGTACCGATCTGCCTCTTGCTGGCGGACGAGTGCGAACGATCTTAACA
The DNA here is from genome assembly GCA_011799875.1 of Thinopyrum elongatum. Lineage (NCBI taxonomy): Eukaryota > Viridiplantae > Streptophyta > Magnoliopsida > Poales > Poaceae > Thinopyrum > Thinopyrum elongatum. Next base: position 368,752,828 of record CM022301.1, read on the forward strand.
TTTCATTGGGCGCCCACCGGAGCTCCTCGTTGGTGGCACGCTGGAGCTTATCGGCCCACCTCCACGCAGCGATGAGGCACCTAGCGCCTTTGACCTTCCTCGCGAAGTACCCGACTTTGTACACCTCCTCCGCACGATGACGCTCCCGCCCCCAAAGCTCCACCGCCTCCTTTTTCCAGGTGGCATCACGGGCTTCACAGGCCGCCTGGTACCTGGCTTCCTCCTCCGCCATCTCCTTCTTGAATGCCACTTGCCTGGCTTTCTCAGCCGGCGGCAGCGACTTCCACAGACAAAGATTGTACTGGCCCCAAAACCAATCCAAAGTTGGGGGGTCCAGCGCAACCTCGTCCGGCGGCGCGTAGGGGTCCTCCTCATCGCTGCTCTTTGACTGAGCGTCCTCGGGGGGCGGCGACTCCTCGTCGGTGCGTGGGCAGATCGTCGGCGCCATGGCAGAGATTTGAGAGAGAGAGGAAGAGAGGGGGGCGAGCAAGGGGAGGATGTAGATGAGAATGCAGGCGGGACGACGTGAGCAAGGTAGTATTTATTGGCGGCCAGAATCTAGATCGACGGAAACAGTACACACACCGGTCACCGGAATTTACGAGTACTGTAGTTTGAATTATACACGATTCCCGCAGCAAAATCCGTGTGTGAACTTAATAGCTGACGGTTTCCAATACAGAATCGTGTCTGATTAATAACCCGCGCCACTCACCTTCCAAACATCGAGGCGCGAAATAGAGTGCCAATCGTGTGGGGGCCGGTTGTCTTGCCAGATCTTTACATTTTCTTTTTTGAACACCAGATATTTACATCGTTTGATGATTTTTTAACTTTTTGGAATTTAAATGCCATGGCACTCCATGCATGTGTCCAAGCCGTGACACCAATATGTTTGAAAATTTGTTGCAATTTACTGCACATGGAATTAACTCGCACACAAGTACACAAATATATTTTTTCAAACCGTTATGGTTAGCCGCTGCATGTAGATGTAGTTCAAATTTGGATTACGGTCACTAAATGGCTAGAAAATGACTTAAATGTCTTAAAATGGTCAAATGGCCCCTGAAATTTTCCAAATTTTGATATGACAGTTATATTAGTGCACGTTAACTGTAGAAACTTTTTGAAGCCCATAAGAGGAAGCTATCGCCCGTTCGTCATCAAACATGCATTGTTCCCTCTCGAAACCACGAGCCTTCTAGTGAGTTGCTCCAGTTTATGAGGGGTGTGTGTCCAAACTTTCGTCAAACAGGCCAATTATTTTACCACATCATCTTGGTGGCATGACATTACATCAAGCAAGGTTTCATGTGTTTCTGATCATTTTTTTTATTTTTTGGAATTTGAATGGCATGGTTCTCCATGCATGTGTGTCCAGACCATGACACCAATATGTTTGAAAATTCCTTCCAATTTACTGCACATGGAATTAACTCGCACACAAGTACACAAAAATATGATTTTTCAAACCGTTATGGTTAGCCATTGCATGTATATGTAGTTCAAATTTGAATTATGGTCATTAAATGGCTAGAAAATCACTTAAATATCTTTAAAAGGTCAAATGACCCCTAGAACTTTCCAAATTTTCACATGAAAGTTGTGTTAGTGCATGTTAAATGTAGAAAAAAATTGAAGGCCGTAAGAGGAAGCTATCTCCCGTTCGTCATCAAACATGAATTGTTCCCTCTCAGAACCACAAGCCTTCTAGTGAGTTGCTCCAGTTTGTGAGGGGTGTCTGTCCAAACTTTCGTCAAACAGGCCAATTTTTTTACCGCATCAGCTTGGTGGCATGACATTACATCAAGCAAGGTTTCATGTTTTTCTGATCATTCTTTAATTTTTTGGAATTAAAATGCCATGGCACTCCATGCATGCTGTGTCCATGCCGTGACACCAATATGTTTGAAAATTCCTTCTAATTTACTGCACATAGAATTAACTCGCACACAAGTACACAAATATGATTTTTCAAACCGTTATGGTTAGCTGTTGCATGTAGATGTAGTTCAAATTTGAATTACGATCATTAAATGGCTAGAAAATCACTTAAATGTCTTTAAAAGGTCAAATGACCCCTAGAATTTTCCAATTTTTCACATGACAGTTGTATTAGTGCACGTTAAATGTAGAAAAAATTTGAAGGCCGTAAGAGGAAGCTATCTCCCGTTCGTCATCAAACATGCATTGTTCCCTCTCGGAACCACGAGCCTTATAGTGAGTTGCTCCGGTTTGTGAGGGGTGTGTGTCCACATTTTTGTCAAACATGCCAATTTTTTTACCACATCATCTTGGTGGCATGACATTACATCAAGCAAGGTTTCATGTGTTTCTGATCTTTTTTTAATTTTTTGGAATTTAAATGCCATGGCACTCCATGCATGTGTCCAGGGCGTGAGACCAATATGTTTGAAAATTCCTTCCAATTTACTGCACATGGAATTAACTCGCACACAAGTACACAAATATGATTTTTCAAACCGTTATGGTTAGCCGTTGCATGTAGATGTAGTTCAAATTTGGATTACGGTCATTAAATGGCTGAAAATCACTTAAATGTCTTAAAAAGGTCAAATGACCCCTGAAATTTTCCAAATTTTGACACGACAGTTGTATTAGTGCACGTTAACTGTAGAAAATTTTTGAAGCCCGTAAGAGGAAGCTATCGCCCGTTCGTCGTCAAACATGCATTGTTCCCTCTCGGAACCACGAGCCTTCTAGTGAGTTTCTTCGGTTTGTGAGGGGTGTGTGTCCAAACTTTTTTTAAACATGCCAAATTTTTTACCACATCATCTTGGTGGCATGACATTACATCAAGCAAGGTTTCATGTGTTTATGATCTTTTTTTAATTTTTTGGAATTTAAATGACATGGCACTCCATGCTTAATTGTGGCATAGCCGTGAGACCAATATGTTTGAAAATTCCTTCCAATTTACTTCACATGGAATTAACTCGCACACAAGTACACAAAATATGACTTTTCAAACTGTTATGGTGAGTTGTTGCATGTACATGTAGTTCAAATTTGAACTACGGTCATTAAATGGCTAGAAAATCACTTAAATGTCTTAAAAGGTCAAATGACCCCTAAAATTTTCCAAAATTTGATATGACAGTTGTATTAGTACTACAAATTTTCTCGTACATTTAAAACATGATCCGTTGCCACTTTACTCCAAATTCGTCTTTCACAGCTAATAAAAAATATCAACAACATCACACACAGTTTTTTGTAGGAACCGTTTGTGATGAAAATTCGTGGGTCTATTTAAGTCTTCCTCCTTAAGCTTCGCCGGCTCGTATGCTCCAGTGCCGGCAACCCCCGAATCCACGAATCCTGATCCCCATTCCCACAACCCCTTGTTGTAAAGATGACGCCGTGGAAACGCTTCGTGAAGGCCCGTACGATGGCCGCGTCCTCCCCGAGCGCCGCCGCCTGCGCCGAGAGTGCGGCCGCCTACGCCGAGAGTGCCGCCGCATCCGCATTGAGCGTGGCCGCATCCGCCAAGAGGGCGTCTACGAAAGCCGACAGGGCAGCTGCAGCAGTCGAGACGGCTGCAGCTGCTACTGCGACGGCGGCTGCAAACGCCGAGAGCGCTCAAGCTGCCGTCCGTGCCGCCGATGTCACTCTGGCCTGGGTCGAGGCCATCCACGCCAAGATCGAGGACGCACACGCCAATATATTCCAAGCCACCTCGGAATCCAGCATGCAACCCACGTCCAAAAAGGCGGCGGTGGCCATGGAGCACCTGCTTCCTCATGAGATCGCCGAGCGAGAGCTGGAGATGCAGGAGGCGGCGAAGATCGAGGAGAGCTGGGAGGAGGAGTTGCGCATGGCCAAGGTCGAGGTAAAGAAGAGTCTGTCCGTCGAGGAATCGGCGGTGGAGTACCAACACGAGCTCTGGCACAGCCACTACTATGAGTACTACAACCTTGAGGGCGGCATCGAGGACGAGGATGAGGACGAGGACGAGGACGCGGTCGACTTCAGCAGGGGGGACGCGGAGTCCACCAACGGCGGCATGTTGCCAGGACAAGTCATCGATGTCTCATCTCACATCGGCGATGCATAGGCCGACGCGGCGGCGGCTTTGTTAAAAGTATGCGTACTTAGGCTTTGTTTTTAATGCTGGTCTTTTGTTAGAGCAATGTTTAGGTCAACTGGCTCTGTTTTAATTACTAAAATTGCTCGATTCAGTAAGTGTGGTCTGTGTGCTGTACGCTCTTTTGTGTGCCCAAATTAGCAAGCGATGTTAAATTATGCAATGACGTGGATGAGGACTGTACCCAGGGAAATTTCCACCAAAATTTGAATTATCAAACTCATCCCATGCGGGTCAAGCAGAAGAATCATTTGCGATGCACACAATCATTCAAAGTGAATGGTGTTCGGCGGCACCGCGCGCAAAGTTTCCCTCCACATTTCAAAAAATTTGGCCTACCGCCCTACCGCCGAAATATCTACCCCCGCCCCCCCTTCCCCACCCCATTTTCTCCCCGACCACAAGTCACATTTCCCCTGTTTCCTCCTTCCTTCCTTCCTAAGCTATAGCCGCTTCCTCGCTTGCTTCCTCGCTCTCGCCGTCTCGCATCCTACCGCCGGGGTTGCCATGGTCTTCTTCAATGACCTCTCCAGCGGTTCCTCCTCCGACGATGACTCCTTCACCACCCGGGTATGCCTCTCTTCTTTCTCTCGGGCTATGACTTGGAATGAAGGATTTTAACCCGGTGATCGATTTGAGTCATTTCTTCCTCTTGTAGTTCCCTAGGACCATCAGTTGCAACGAATGGATTATATATTCATCAGAGTGCACACAGAGAGTAGGATCCAGCAAGTTGATCGATCGTCGGTGTTCTCTAAACTCGACCTGAGGTTGGGTTATCACCAGATTCGTGTCCGTGAAGAGGATATTCCCAAGACTGCATTCGTCACTCGTTATGGCTCCTATGAATACACCGTCATGTCATTTGGCCTAACGAATGCTCCAGCAACTTTCTCCCGTCTGATGAATTATATATTCATGGATTACCTGGACAAATTCGTCGTGGTTTATTTGGATGATATTCTGGTTTATTCTAAGAATAAAGAAGAACATGTTGAACACCTCCGTTTGGTACTAGAAAGGCTCCGAGAACACCAGTTGTATGCCAAGTATTCCAAATGTGAATTTTGGCTTTCTGAAGTAACTTACCTTGGACATGTGATTTCCAAGGATGGAATTGCTGTTAACCCCGAACGAGTTCAGGCTATTCTTGACTGGACTCCCCCGAAGAATGTTAAGCAAGTCAGAAGTTTTCTCGGACTTGCTAGTTATTGTCGTCGATTCGTTGAGAACTTTTCCAAGATTGCAAAACCATTGACAAATCTGCTTCACAAAGGTGTTAAATTTGAGTGGACAGAAAAATGTCAAGAAAGCTTTCAGACACTAAAAGATAAATTGACATCTGCCCCAGTATTAGCACCCCCGGATTCCCAAAAGGATTTCGTAATATACTGTGATGCATCTCGTCAAGGATTAGGCTGTGTCCTAATGCAACAGCGTAAAGTGATTGCTTATGCCTCCCGACAATTGCGTCCTCACGAAGAAAATTACCCAGTGCACGATCTCGAACTTTCTGCGGTTATTTATGCCCTGAAGCTATGGCGCCATTACCTTCTCGGTAACCGTTGCGAGATATATACGGATCATCAAAGTTTGAAGTATTTATATACTCAACCGGATCTGAACCTTCGTCAACAAAGATGGCTCGAGACAATAGCCGATTATGATATGAATATCTCATACACCCCTGGCAAGGCAAATGTAATGGCCGATGCTTTGAGCCGCAAGGCTTATTGCAGCAACCATATGGTTCAGGAATCACAACCTCTTCTTTATGAAGAGTTTCGTAAATTGAACCTCCATATTGTTCCACAGGGTTATCTCAATACCCTCGTTGTCGAACCAGATTTAGAACACATCATCAAAACTATGCAACGGTATGACTCTGAAGTTGAAAGGATCAAGCGATACCTTGAAAAAGGAAAACCGTCGGAGTTCCATCTTGATAATGATGGGATCCTATTTTTCCAACACTGTCTCTTCGTACCTAAGTTCAAAGATGAGAGAGAACACGTTATGATGGAAGCTCATGACACTCCTCTGTCAATTCATCCTGGTAGCACAAAGATGTACCGTGACATTTGCCAGAGATACTGGTGGCCCAATATGAAGCGAGACATTGCTCGTTATGTTTCTGAGTGTGACGTTTGCCGCCGCGTTAAAGCTCAACATCAAAGGCCCGCAGGAACTCTGCAACCCCTTACAATTCCTGAATGGAAATGGGACAAGGTCCAAATGGATTTCATTACTGGTTTTCCCAAATCTCAGAAGGGTAATGATGCTATATTTGTCGTCATTGACCGATTCTCTAAGGTTGCCCACTTTCTGCCAGTTAAAGAGACAATCACTGCTAGCCAGTTAGCAGACTTGTATGTTTCCCGAATTGTGTCACTCCACGGTGTTCCGTTGGAGATCAGTTCTGATCGTGGCAGCCTCTTCACCTCCAGATTCTGGAATAGTTTCCAAGAAGCTATGGGGACACACCTGTCTTTTAGCACCGCTTTTCACCCTCAGTCACAGGGTCAAGTTGAACGAGTTAATCAAGTGCTCGAAGATATGCTTCGAGCTTGCGTCATCTCCTTCGGTAAGAAATGGGAGGAATCTCTCCCGTATGCCGAATTCTCTTACAATAATAGCTATCAAGCTAGTCTGAAGATGACACCGTTTGAAGTTCTATACGGTCGTAAGTGTCGAACCCCTCTGAATTGGTCAGAAACTGGGGAACGCTCACTCGTCGGACCGGACATTATTCAGCAAGCAGAAGATCAAGTCCGCATTGTCCGTGAACATTTGAAAGCTGCTCAGTCTCGTCAGAAGAGCAACTATGACCGAAAGCACCAGGAAATAGTCTATCAACCTGGCGAGCAAGCTTACCTCCGCGTCACTCCGTTGAAAGGCACTCATCGGTTCGGAATCAAAGGCAAGTTAGCTCCTCGCTACATTGGCCCGTTTCGTATTCTTGCCCGTCGAGGAGAAGTGGCATATCAATTGCAGTTGCCGCCAAATCTTTCTCAAGTACATGACGTCTTTCAAGTATCCCAACTCCGCCGCTGCTTCAAGGATCCTATTCGAGCTGTGGATCACGAAGTGCTAGAATTACGGAAAGATCTGTCTTATCCAGAATATCCCATCCGTGTTCTTGATGAAGCTGAACGTCGGACTCGTCAAAAGTCAATCAAATTCCTCAAGGTTCAGTGGTCAAATCATTCTGAAGATGAGGCCACTTGGGAACGCGAGGATCGTCTTCGTGAAGAATACCCCTCTTTCTTTCAGTCTTCCTCTTAATTCTCGGGACGAGAATTCTTAATAGATGAGGAGAATTGTAACACCCCCGGTGATTAGCAACAGTAATCACTTTTGATAATGACATGTCAGCGAGGTTAACACTGCATAATCATCATTAGCATCATATTGCATTTCAACTCCCAAGCCGAATTCAAATTTAAATGAAAGTGAAATATAAAAGTTGTCCAACATAAAAACCTAAAATGTCGATTAAATAACAAAATATGCAGAGGCCATTCTAAAATTGTAACCAATAAATAATAAAATAATTAGGTGGCTCTAACATAATTAAAACAGCAAGGATTAATGCATTTTCATTATTATAAAAATTTGTGGGAGCTCCAATTGCTCCCAAACTAATTTTTGGTAGTGGTGGATAATACCTAGTATTTGTTGGAGCAATTGTTGTGTTTTACAAAAACCATTAGGAGGCCTGACTATTTCTAACTGAGAAAGGAGAATAAAGAAAAAGATAAAAGAAAAATGAAACAGAAAGAAGAAAAAGGACCCCCCCCTTCCCCCCCGGCCAAACGGGCCCCAGCCCAGCCGCCGGCCCAGCTCCCGGCCCACCCCGCCTCCCTTATCCCTGGGAGACCCCCAGAAACCCTAGCCACTACCCACTCCCCTCGCACCCCCCCCCTCCTCCCCGATCCCCTCCTGGATCGGGATCGAGCCGCGCGCTCGCCTCGCCCTCGCTCGACGCGCCCGCCGCCTCGACGCCGACGCGCCGCTCGCCGACCTCCTCGTCCTCCTCCCCAACCGGCCTCCTCGAGCCTCGCCGGCGAACCCCTACATCGGGGGTATGAACCCCTCCCCCTCCTCATCCCCGCCGATTCGCTGCCGCCGCTGCTCGCTGCGGCGCCCGTCCCTGACGCGCCGTGCTCGCCGCGGCCACCGCTGCGCCCGTTCGCTGCGGCCCCGCTTGCTGCTCGCTGTTGCGTCGCTCGCCGCAGCCGCTGGTCCGCGCCGCGCTCCCGCTCGCCTCGCGCCACCGTAGCCCCCCCGCTGTCGCAGCTGCCCTGCTCCGCCGGCCTCGCGCCCGCGCGTGCCTGGCCGAGCCCTGTGGCTATCGCCCCGCGCCGCGCCTCCTCCCCTGCTGCTGCTACTGTTTCTACTTCGCTTCACCGCGGGCCACTGCCCCCCCCCTTGGCCACCCCCATCGGCCCAGCTCGCCGCCGGCGCCCGCGGCTGCTGCTGCGCCACGGCCGTGCGCCGTCGCCCTTTGCTACACCGGCGCCGCGCCGGCGCCCCCGCCACTAGCTCGGGTTACCCTGCCCGCGCCCAGTGCCCGTTCGGGCGGCGCCCGCAACGCCCGCGCCCTCTGTGGCCCTAGGGGCCACCGACAGATGGGCCCAGTGCCCCCCTGACTATGACACGCAGGGCCCACGCCCAAAAATGTTTTTATATAAAAAAAATTAATTAATTAATTAATTAGTTAATTAATCCTGATTAGGTTAATCTAATTAACTAATTAGTGTTAATTAAACAGTAATTCGTAATTAACTTAATTAACCGCTGACATCAGCATGAGGTCATGCTGATGTCATTATCAGCACTGTTTCGGATAATGTTGAATTAAATAATTAGTTAAATTTCAGAAATTAATAAAAACTTTAGAAAATCATATTAAATAAACCGTAACTCCGATGAAAATATTTTATACATGAAACTTGCTCAGAACGACGATACGAACCCGAATACGTCCTCCGTATTCCCGTCAGACGCCCGCAGCTATAAGAACATTGAACTTTTAGACCGATTTCAGTAAATGAATAGTGCCCAACTTTAATTAAGTAAATCCAAATAAATTCCTAAATTAACTAAATCGTTTAGTTAGGCAGTAGAACACCCCGGCATATCATTTAGGCATGTCATACATATTGTTTGCATTATTGCCGTGAATTTATTGTTTCTCTCCCCCTCCTTCTCTCTCTCGATAGACGCTGAGACCGATGGCGCTGCACCAGGATACGACTACTCTACCGACAAGCAGCCCGTTGACGACCTTCCCCTCTTGCCAGAGCAACCAGGCAAGCCCCCCCCTTGAGCATTCCAGATATCGCCCATTCTATTCTCCTGCTTGTATTAGATTTTGCTACTGTTAATGTATGCTCCTATTCTGATGCATAGCCTGCTGTTGTAACCTGTTCATTGCTACCTTACCTGCCTATGATAAACTGATTAGTATAGGTTGGTAGTGAACCATCAGTGACCCCACCACCTTACCCTTGTTGCCCCTGCTTGATCATCGACGACTCGATCAACGTGATCGTCGACCAGAGACCGACACCTCACTTCACACCCCCTTAGTTGTACGACTCTGCATAGTAACTATCGAGTGCCGAGGGTGATACCTCGTAACGCACTCCCGATGAATACTCTGCAGTGTAGCTGTTCGGTCGTGGTCATCGAGGGTGATTCCTCCTTCTCCACTTCCGATACGACTCTGTCGTGCAACCCTCAGTGTGAACCTCGAGGGTGATACCTCATACGTTCACCCTGATGATTTGACCACACGGCTACTTGACCTTTGTTACAGGCGGGTCCACCCTGGTGGGTACCCGCTGGGGATCTATGATTTTGGGTGTGCCGGAAGGGCACTCGAGTGTGACATTGTGGCGGAGCATCAGAGACTCTGATTGTCTCCGCTTGATACTAATTGAGCCTATTGGATTTGGGTGTGTGATCTGAGTGGGTCGACGTGCCCTATACGCACTACCACCACGCGGGATAATGGTTATGGGACCCTCTGCAAAGTACGTTTCTCCGAAAGCTCGTCTGACGTCACGATTCACCGTGCGGGCTGATTGTCGGGATTGGGCTGGATACTTCACTGATGAGTTCAGTGTCGCGCCTGCACCCCGGCCAGTCTCGCAACGCGCAGGGTGCCCAGGGCGATGGCCCGAGACCTCTGGGTGCATAGATTAGTCCGGCGTGCTGACCTCTCTGCCGAGCCTAGGTAGGGCGCTGCTTTGTGTTGATCTTCCGAGGACGGGCATTACCCAGCAAGTGTGTCCGGCCAGAGTTGATCGAGCGTGTTGGGTAACAGTAGTGCACCCCTGCAGGGATGAATCTTCTATCGATAGCCGGTCCTACGGTAAAGGATGCTCAGTTTGTGTATCCCGATCTACTACTTAAACTGGATACTTGTTACTTAATTGAAGCTTCGGGATCGCTTTCTCGCTTGGGAGTCGAGGAAGGATCTTTAAGCTGTACTACAACATGTTTGTTAAATAAAATGCTATTCTACTCTCTTCTACTGCTGCAAGATGATGGCCATGTGAAGATGTTTGAAGATGCTAGTCTTTGATAGGACTAGGTCTTCTCTCTATTCTGGCATTTCTGCAGCCCAGTCCAAATATACAGCCTTTCTCCATTGATAATGTTGCATATGTAGTATAGATCCTTGCTTGCTGAGTACTTCAGATGAGTACTCACGGTTGCTTTACTTTCTCTTTTCCCCATATATCCCACATTGATGATACAAACAGACGATGGAGTCCAGGAGTCAGATGCCACCACCGGAGCCTACTACCAGGAGGGTCCAGAGGGTACTTACTACTGGATCGAGCCAGATGACCAGGAGTAGGATCGGAGGCTCCCAGGCAGGAGGCCAACGCCTTTTGATCTAGTGTCGCTGTTTGTGCTAGCCTTCTTAAGGCAAAACTTGTCTAACTATGTCTGTACTCAGATAATACTTGGATGACTGACTTATGTATTCGGATCTTCGGATCCCTGGTTTGTAATATTGTGGACCTCCGTTTAAATTGTGTTAGAGTTGTGTTGTGATATCTTCCCGTGAGTCCCTGTGCTTGATCGTACACGTTTGCGTGTATGATTAGTGTATGATTGAGTCGGGGGCGCCACAATATCTAACTCCAGCTTGCAAACGGTCCAAAAGCACGAGGATTAATTGTTCATCAGGTTTAGACAAAATCCAAATTGAACAAGGCAATAACGTCTAACTACACCAAAGTTTTGGGTAGTCACAATCAAATGGATCATTCTGATCCATAAAATCAAGATCCCGGTACAAAAATTCTACTGGTCCATGATGACGACAAGTTGTTGTAAATAGAAGCCGAGCATGTTCAGAAGCCCTTAGGTCCACCTAAAACTTCTTTTTATGCTGTTCAACATATCCATCCGTGAGAAATTTCTTGTTGAAAAACTTAATCCTCACGGATAATAGTAACCTCGCATTCAACATGAAGAATGTGACAAAGCTAGTGTTTGCAGGGTTGGATGCATATCCTTCCACCGTTATTGTCGTCAAACGAATGTCATGAGATCTGAGAAAATCCTTGTGCTTCCTCAGCCATCGATTGGTTATACCTTTTTCTCCAAGTGCTAGTGCCTAAATAGACATGAAGATTGAAAACAGTTAATGTCTAAAATAGAGTATGTCAAAGGAGCGACAGCTGAACGGTTAATTCTAGTACATTATATATGGGCTTTCAATGTGCGTGAAATCATCACCTTTATATACAAATTCTCCAGACATGGAAAGCATCGCAGCAAGCCAACACTCGTGTTCAGATCAAGACACCACATACTGATATATAAGGTCTTGACAGAATCCAGCAGCACTGATAGGCCATCCATGGACAAGCTCTTCATTCAGCATAGAACATAATATTAGCACCGAAAGTGTACTCCAAGATGATATTTAACTTATGCGCACAAATGGAAAATGTAGATTACAAAAGTGTAGATGAATAATATACAGTACCTGAATAAGTGTGGAGCCAAACACCATTTTGAAAGATTTAAATGGATCACCAATTGCACCCAAGGTCTCCAGTTTAGCGCAGAGACCACAGTTATTTGCGAAGGTGCATAACACCAATGAAGGAGCAACCTTTTAAGTGAAGGGGCATCTTCAATGATGAGCTCCTATCCTTCAAAACGAATTCCAATGCTTACAAGGTGAGGCGACTTTATTTTGAGACAAGGGAGATGGATTCTGTTTCCAAAAACAAGCACCAAGCGCTCCAGGGCAGGGCAGCTGGAGTGGATGATGCTGTGCAATGAGGCCTCCGACAGATCAACCAACATAAGCGCAAGTTTTTTTTAGCAATGGGAGTCAAAGCATTTGTACCAGATTATTTGCTAGATGGCACCGGGTCAAGGTGGCGGTGTGGAGAGAGGAGGAAAACCATGAGATGGACATCGGTGGTGAGGGCATAGATACAACGATTGGTGGTAACCTATTTTCGTAGTAATGGTAGAACTCAAGCTGCTGGAGTTTTTTGAATTGACGGGATGTCAGCCAGGCGCCCACCATGCAGGGTATGTCCAGCATGTAGCATGCCGGGATGCAAATGCATTGAACGGAGCCCTGGTGGGAGGAGATGATGGCTTCGGGGAGTTCAGAATCATCATCGATAGATAGCTGACGACAGTCGAGATTAAGAGGCGCGGCGCGCCACTGAGTGCACCACCGAGATGCGAGGACTTGTGTGCGGCAGCCATGCTTGGTGGGGAGAAGTGCTACTTCTTGAGCTTGCGTTGGTTTTTCCCTTGAAGAGGAAAGGGTGATGCAGCACAGTAGAGGTAAGTATTTCCCTCAGTTAAGAACCAAGGTATCAATCCAATAGGAGAAGAACGTGCAAATCACCAATACCTGCACAAACAATCAAACACTTGCACCCAACACAATAAAGGGGTTGTCAATCCCTTCACGGTCACTTGCAAAGGTGAGATCTGATAGAGATAGATAAATAAAAGAAAATATTTTTGGGTTTTTTGGTATATAGATCTGAAAATAAAAGATTGCAAAATAGTAGATCGGAAACTAATATGATGGAAAATAGACCCGGGGGCCATAGGTATCACTAGAGGCTTCTCTCATGAAGGCAAATAATACGGTGGATGAACAAATTACTGTCGAGCAATTGATAGAAAAGCGCAAAGTTATGACTATTTCCAAGGCAATAATTATGCATATAGGCATCACGTCCATGTCAAGTAGACCGACTCCTGCCTGCATCTACTACTATTACTCCACAAATTGGCCGCTCTACATCATGCATCTAGAGTATTAAGTTCATAAAGAACGGAGTAACACCTTAAGTAAGATGACATGATGTAGTGGAATAAACTCAAGCAATATGATGAAAACCCCATCTTTTTATCCTCGATGGCAACAATGCAATAAGTGTCTCGCTACCCCTACTTTGTCACTGGGTGAAATCACGCAAGATTGAACCCAAAGCTAAGCACCTCTCCCATTGCAAGAAAAACCAATCTAGTTGGCCAAACCAAACCGATAATTCGAAGAGAAATACAAAGATATCAAATCATGCATAAAAGAATTCAGTGAAGATTCAAATAATATTCATAGATAAGCTGATCATAAATCCACAATTCATCGGATCTCGACAAACACACCGCAAAAGAAGTTTACATCGGATAGATCTCCAAGAACATCGAGGAGAACATGGTATTGAGAATCAAAGAGAGAGAGAGAGAAGAAGTCATCTAGCTACTAGCTATGGACCCATAGGTCTGTGGTAAACTACTCACGGTTCATCGGAATGGCAATAGGGTTGATGTAGAAGCCCTCCGTGATCGATTCCCCCTCCGGCAGGATGCCGAAAAAGGCCCCAAGATGGGATCTCACGGGAACAGAAGGTTGCGGCGGTGGAAAAGTGTTTTTGTGGATGCTTCTGGTGGTTCTGGAATATATGTGAATATATAGGAGGAAGATCTAGGTCAGGGAGTCACCGAGGGGCCCACAAGGTAGGGGGCGCCCCCCCCTAGGGCACGCCCTCCACCCTTGCCGCTGCCTCGTGGCTCTTCTGACTTGCACTCCAAGTCCCCTGGGTGTCTTCTGGTCCAAGAAAAATCATCGTGAAGTTTTATTCCATTTGGACTCCGTTTGGTATTCCTTTTCTACGAAGCTTAAAAACAAGGAAAAAATAGAAACTGGCACTGGGCTCTAGATTAATAAGTTAGTCCCAAAAATAATATAAAATAGCATATTAATGCATATAAAACATCCAAAACAGATAATATAATAGCATGGAACAATCAAAAATTATAGATAGTTGGAGACGTATCAAGAAGGGAGATGATCTCCCCAAGGATGGCGTCCGGTAGATTGTTGATGCGGTCCGCCCCAGATTCTACAGGTTCCCCAAATCCAGGAGGCGTGGCCGCTTCTGCCCGCGTTGTCGGGTGCAGGATCTACAACCAGCGCTGCTGCTAGCCGGAGCCTCATCTATGTACATACCAATTTGAAAAAAATGGCAGAAACATACATGTAGGACATTCAAAGTCAATTCTCAATATCTGGAAGAAAAAAAAGCACAAACATATATGTAGGACATTCAAAATCAATTCTCAAGATCTGGCTACGAATTATTAGCACGCACGCTAACCCTAGTTGGATTATTAGCAAAAATCATTTGTACAGAACAAACAATTAATCACTAAACCTATACGGATACCATTCAAACAATCAATACACTACATGCATCTAACAGATCTTAATTACTCTGATTTCATGGACTGAGAGGACATAACCATAGGATTTCTATTCCAAAAAATGAGAGGGGGTGGGGGGAGTAACCATAGAAAACACATGATATGTTTGCCGCATAAATGGGTATAAATGACTAACAGGTTTTCCGTCGGAGTCGGAGTTGCTGTGGGCCTCCGGCTCCGGCTGGGGAGGCACGACAGCGCTGACGAAGTCAAGGTCATGCTGCTGCCGGCGCGAGACCTCGTCAGCGGCAAGGGCAACCTCCATGCCCAGCTTCACATGTTGCGCGGGTGCTTCACCAGCCCCGGCGTCGCCACTCCCTCCGATGGTGCGCTTCGGCGGCATCCTCATACACTCTAGACGGCGGTGTCCACTATGGACCGGGGGTGTGGCCGCCTATTATGACCAGCGACGTGCCATTAATATGGAGCAGTGGGAGCAAGGCGGGTGACATTCAAAGGCTCGCTCGCCTGCCGGTGAGCCTACACTGCGGACTTCTGGCATGCCTACCATCATTTCACACAGCTACTCGCACGCCTCCCAGTGATACTACGCAGTGAAAACGCCTCCCGTCAATTCACACACCTACACGCACGCCTCCTAGTCTGCCTGCACAGTGGACTGCTCACATGCGTCCTATCAACTCACGCCTGCTCGCAGGGCACACGGCGCGTGTGGCGGCACGTATATTGTTTTTCTTTTCCCATGATTAATTATGCAGCTTTATTGCTTAACCAAAGCATGCCACGTATACATTGTTGGTCTAACACCCACGGTTCGAATAAATAATCCATATGCGATATTGGTTGCCAATTATTAACAATCTCCCATTTGTAAGAAGATTATATCAAAACTTGTCTCAAATTTGACAAAAAATTACAATATCGCAGTCTACTGGTGTCCATATGACACCACGATAAGTTTCATGAATTTCAACTAAGTTTTGGATTTACTGAATTTTAAAAATCAAGATTCTTAATGTTTTGAAATTTCTTGCACGGGGAAACATGCACCCAGGGACACACATATGATTTTGCAATCCATTTTGGTGCACATGTAGCTCAAATTTGATTTTTACACATTAAATCCCTAGGAAATCAATCAATGTATAAAAACGGTCGAATGATCTCTGTTTTTTTTTAATTTTAACACGACACTCCTTTGGTCACATGTTCACTACAGAAAAAGTTTGACATGCCTCAAAGTGGCGGTGGTGCGGGATGTGTGTGTGGGGGGGGGAGGGGGATGGTCCGGTAGTACACTACGGGTTGTGAGCCTCCGTGTGGGATTGATCATTTTATGAGTCATATATGCCACATCAAAGTCGTGAATTGGTTATTTAAAACATTACACAGCCCTTTCATACATACATGTTCGGGCCACATGCATGCATTGGTGGTCCTCGGACACTCCCTCGTGCGGTTATCAGTGATGTGCCCATTCATTAGCCCGCGAAGGTTATTAGTTTCTATCGATAACGAGAGGCATTTGACCAAAAGTGGATTCATCTTGGCATGTGTTACGGTGTGGATCATGGTGAGATTCCATATCAAAATTCGGGCACGTGCGTACACATGAGTCCCTCCCACCGGCTCAAAGTGAGGGGGCTATGCGTCGTGAACCTCTGTCTAGTGTGTTTCCAGTTTGTGAAGCATGTGCCACATCAAAGTTGTGCATTGGGTATTCAAACATCACACAACACCTCTTTTGGGCACATGCACGCGGTGGTTGTCCTATGACACTCACTCGCGTGTGACTCTCTCTGTGGGCCCGTGAGGTTGTCATCGATCAGTTGAACCTACAGCGAGAGAGAGGTTAATTTGACCAACAAGGATGATTCTTTTTTGGTTTGCGTTATGTATATGCATGGTAGGAGTATGTAGTACATGTCAAAAAAGGGGCAACATATATTCTATGTGTCATGAACCTCACTCCATGTGGGGACTTTTCGGTTCCCGAGGCAGGTGCCACATCAAAGTTGTGCATTGGTATTCAAACATCATGCAACACCATGCAGGCGGTGGTTGCCCTATAGGAACTCACTCGTGTGCGGCGTTTCCATCTGTGGGCCCGCGAGGTTGTCCTTCATCACTTTGACCCAACGAGAGAGGTTAATTTGACCATCAAGGATGATTCTTTTTGGTTTGTGCTCCGGTAGGAGTATATATACCACGCAACGAAGGGAGGGTAGCACATACCACACATCATGAACCTCGCTTTCTGTGGGGACTTTTCGGTTTCCGAGGTATAGGTGCCACATCAAAGTTGTGCATTGTGTACTCAAACATCACACAAACACCACTTTGGGCCACATGCAGACGGTGATTGTCCTATATAGGACGCTCACTCGCGTGTGACGTACGCTTCGCTCCCGTGGGCCCGCGAGGTCGTCGTCCATCACTTTGACCCAACGAGAGAGAGGTTAGTTTGGCGAACAAGGAGATGTTCTGATGATGTCTAGATATACATGGAACAACAACAGCAACAGCAGCAGCGACAACAACGACAACAACAACAACAGTTAACTGCAGTTAATCAGCCGATATTTGTAACAATGTAATAAACTCCATCCGCCCCGTAATATAAGATGTTAATTCATCCAATACGTGAGTATATTGGATGTAATAAAATCTTATATAATGGGACGGAGGGAGTGTTGTACTACATCATTGTGCAATTGCTGTTTAGCTTCTAATATTAACTTGGTGCTTTTAGGTACATATGTCATTGGTAAAGATCCGTGCTTCGACCCTTTCTACGTATGGGGCAATGAGATATTCATGAACCAGCATCAAGTGAGGAAACTGATAAAGATTGTTAGTAAAATGGGTCAAAAGATGTCAATTGAACTTTTTGTTTACACTTTATCCAAGACAACAGTGAACTGCAGCATGGTAAGTAAGAACTCTGTAGCCTTCTTTTTACTGCCCATAATGAGTTGTGTTAGATGACAATGTCTGAATCTTTTTCCTTTGGTGGTTCCCGAAGCAGTTTACTCAAGATTACCTCTCAAACTACATGATTGGCGGCCGGCCATCACAAGGGGTTGGACTAGAGTCGTGCATGCCTTCTGCATGGAGGAGAGCACAATAGGGGCATTCTGCTTCTCCTTGTTCAGCAACCAGAATGTCTCTCGCCTCTTTCTTTACCATCTTTAATAGTACAAGTATACAACCCTGGTTCATCATTCATTATTTGGTGCTTATGTAATTCTTTTTTTGATGTAATTCTTGAACATATGTACCTGTGAATCGAATAAAGCATTGGTTGTTGAACCTGATGGATATGAATGAAGTTATAGCCTACTTTCAAATTGAAATTCGGTACAATTTTAAATAGCAGCAATTAAATTAGGGTGAAAATACGCTCTGCAGGTCATTACGGCGCACACGGTCTATAAAGCACAATGTGTGTAATATACATCATAATCCGACACGGTTCACGGAGAGGAAACATGTGTAACCATGCACACAGTTGCTGTTTGCAAAGCGTGTGTGATGTCATACAATATCACAAACGATGCGAGAAAACTAAATGTTTGTGATAGTCGCCTTATCATACACGCTTTACAATCATGAACAGTTTGTGACGGGGCGCGCATCATAAACGTAGCACCACAGAAGTCCGACTACGATGGTAATGCGAGCACAAACGAGTAGCAAGGATGGAGCGTTTGGGACATGCGAGATATCACAAACAGTTGTCTGAAGACTCTCGTTTGGGATACATGCCGGCAACACATACACTTAGTTATCCAAAACGTATGCATTGTTATTCCCTATCCCTGACGGCTTCTGGGTCGTGTGGGAAGGACCCCCCCTATCGCCCACACTGGCAAGGTGACGGTTTAAAATGTCGTCGCAGAAAGGGGTTAAAAACCATTTGTATAGCAGCTCGTTGTACCAGTGGGGGTTTCTCTATTTATAGGACTTTTCAGAGTTGGAATCACGCAAAAAGGAGCTAAGATGGGCCCACGAGGCACCAGCGCGAGCCCACCCCCCGGGCGCGCCCTGGTGCCTCGTGGCCACCTCCTTCGCCTTCTGGTCTCCTCCCAAAGCTTCTAGTGTCTCTTTTATTCCGAAAAAACCGTCAAAAAGTTTCAGCCCATTCCGAGAACTTTTATTTCTGCACACAAAAAAACACCATGGTAGTTCTGCTGAAAACATCGTTAGTCCGGGTTAGTTCCATTCAAATCATACCAAAACCATATAAAATTGTTGTAAACATGGCATGAATACTTCATAAATTATAGATACGTTGGAGACGTATAAGTATCCCCAAGCTTAATTCCTGCTTGTCCTCGAGTAGGTAATGATAAAAGAAATAATTTATGAAGTGTGAATGCTAGCATAGTGTATAAGTTTGATCAATGATAATTTCAATCACTTTTCCTAGCATCATAACAACAACTCTTTCTCATAAAACTCATCATGATAATGTAGCAATCAATTCACATGTTATGGTTCAAACAATGCATTCTCTTGAAACTTAACAACCTATATTCTTAGTCACCAAACAATTGCAATTCAACTTATCTTCAACAAAGTCGAAGTAAGAGATCCACATACTCAATTACCATGTAGTCTTCTATGATTGCTACTACTCAAAGCATATTTTTAGAACAAATAACATCCATCAAACACAAAGAAAGATAGGGGCTTAATGTTTCGCCTCCCAACTTATTTATCATAGAGATAATTGTCAACAATAATAATTCATGATCAAATATATTTGAATGGCCATATGTGCCTGGATCTTTCCCCACCACATGATACTTGCCAACTAGAGAATAATTGAGGTTGAAATGAGAAGGAATACTATTGACTCTTGCATAAAAGTAAATACATAAAGTAAAAGATAGGCCCTTCGTAGAGGGAAGCAAAGGTTGGCATGCACTTTTTATTTTTGGATGTGCAAGCCCTTAATGCAAAGGAACATCATGTTATATTGCCCCTTGTGATAGCAATCTTTATTATGCAGTCCGTCGCTTTAATTTCTTTACCATCACAAGTTTGTACAACTCTTATTTTCCCTTGCAATAAAAGATCATACATATTTTAGGAGCAATTTTTATTCCTTTATGCACCGATGACAACTTACTTGAAGGATCTTATTCAATCCATAGGTAGATATGGTGGACACTCATGGCAAGAAACATGGTTTAAGAGTTTTTGGATGCACAAGTAGTATCTCTACTTAGTACAAATTTTTGGCTAGCAAAAGATCCTAAGCAAGTGCCACATGTTGGAGGATCCATAACAATATAACTTCTATACAAATATACCCAAACATAACTCATTACATTGTCTTCCTTGTCCAACTTCAACTAATTTTCTCAAGTTTGAAAATAATTAATGGGTATTCACAATCATAAAAGATGTCCAAGATAATATATTTGTACGTGAAAGTTCTCTTCCTTACACTACTTATTCATGAATTGCTTGTATGACCAATATTGTGATTGTCAAACTTCAATAGATTTTGCTTTCTAGACCCAATGTGAAGCTACTACTACGTATGATACAAGCATATGAAGCACATATAATTTCACTTCATGGTATTCAATTCATTCAACAATTTACTCATGGGATATACATGAAGCACAAGAGTAAATGACAAACTACTCCAAATAGATATAAGTGAAGATCAATGAGTAGTCAAACAATTAAGTAGCTATGTGAGGACTCTCTTGATGTCTACTACACAACTTGTTCTTGTAGACTCGTGTTGGGCCTCCAAGCACAGAGTTTTGTAGGACAGTAGCAAATTTCCCTCAAGTGGATGACCTAAGGTTTATCAATCCATGGGAGGTGTAGGATGAAGATGGTCTCTCTCAAACAACCCTGCAACCAAATAATAAAAAGTCTCTTGTGTCCCCAACACACCAAATACAATGGTAAATTGTATAGGTGCACTAGTTCGGCAAAGAGATGGTGATACAAGTGTAGTATGATAGTAGATATTGATTTTTGTAATAGGAACAATACAAAACAGCAAGGTAGCAATCGATAAAAATGGAGCACAAACGGTATTGCAATGCTTGAAAAAGAGGCCTAGGGTCCATACTTTTGCTAGTGCAATCTCTCAACAATGCTAATATAATTGGATCATATAACCATCCCTCAACGTGCAATGAAGAATCACTCCAAAGTTCTTATCTAGCGGAGAACATAAGAAGAAATTGTTTGTAGGGTACTAAACCACCTCAAAGTTATCCTTTCCGATCGATCTATCCAAGAGTTCATACTAAAATAACACCATATGAAACGCATCAATCAACTCTAATGTCACCTAGATACTCCAATGTCACCACAAGTATCCATGAGTTAATTATACGATACGCATAAAAGAATTTCAGATTCATAATACTCAATCCAACACAAAGAACCTCAAAGAGTGCCCCAAGATTTCTACCGGAGAAAGTAGGACGAAAACGTGCATCAACCCCTATGCATAGATTACCCCAATGTCACCTCGGGAATCCGCGAGTTGAGTGCCAAAACATATATCAAGTGAATCAATACAATACCCCATTGTCACCACGGATATTCATATGCAAGACATATATCAAGTGCTCTCAAATCCATAAAAATATTCAATCCGATAATAACAAAATCTCAAAGGGAAAACTCAATTCATCACAACAAGATAGAAAGGGGAACACACCATATGATCCAACTATATTAACAAAGCCCGCGATGCATCAAGATCGTGCCAAATCAAGAACACGAGGCAGAGAGAGATTAAACACATAGTTAATGGTACAAACCCTCAGCCCCGAGGGTGGACTACTCCCTCCTCATCATGGTGGCCACATGGATGATGAACATGGCCTCCGGTGATGATTTCCCCCTCCGGCAGGGTGCCGGAACGGGCTCCCGATTGGTTTTTCGTGGCTACAGAGGCTTTCGGCGGCTGAACTTCTGATCTAGGTTAACTTGCAGGGGTTTCTGAATATATAGGATTTTTCAGTGTTGGAATCACGCGAAGATGGGCCTCAGGGGGCCCACCACCCACCAGGGCGCGCCAGGGGGGCTGGCGCGCCCTGGTGTCTTGTGGGCAGCAGGGTCCCCCCTCTGCTGGTTCTTTGCTCCATTATTTCTCTTTTCTTCCAAAAAAATCGTCGAATTCTGAGAACTTTTATTTCTACACAAAAACAACACCACGGTAGTTCTGCTAAAAACAGCGTCAGTCCAGGTTAGTTCCAGTCAAATCATACCAAAACCATATATAATTGTTATAAACATGGCATGAATACTTCATAAATTATAGATACGTTGGAGACGTATCATCTCCCTTATTTAAAAATTTCAGATCTTAAGTATTTTATTCAAACAGCAAAGAAAATAAAATAAAATGACATTCCAAGAATAGCACATCTCATGTGAACAAGCAAAAACTTAGGCTCAACCGAGACTAAACGATAATTGTTGATGAAGAAAGGTGGGTTGCCTACCGAGGCATCCCCAAGCTTAGATGCTTGAGACTTCTTGAAATATTAACTTGGCATGCCTTGGGCATCCCCAATCTTGAGCTCTTGTGTCTCCTTAATTCCTCTCATATCACGGTTTCCCTAAATCTCAAAAACTTCATCCACACAAAACTCAAGAAGAACTCGTGAGATTAGTTAGTATAAATCAATGCAAAACCTTAGTATTCTCTACTATAAAAAATCACTAGAATTATTATTTGATATTGCCTACTAAATGCCTCTTCATATTTAATACTCCTATTCTCAAATAGAATCATTAAACAAGTAAACATATGCAAACAATGCAAACATAATAACAATCTGTCTAAACAGAATACTCTGTAAAGGATGAATAAAGATTCATACTTTTTTAACTCCAAAAGTTCTGAAAAATTACCATGTTGTATAAAATTTATCATATCTTACCGTGTAAAAATTTCAAGATTTTATCATGTTCTGACTTTTCTGAAGAATACAGACAATGATAGAAACTTTATGTTTTCAAACAGCAACATATAGACTTGCAAAATAAGCATGGTAAAGGCTTTACTTGACACTCTTATTGAAATAAAAGATACAAAACATTATTCTAAATAACAGAAGGCAAATCCTAATAAAATAAAATGATGCTCCAAGCAAAACTCATATCATGTGACGAATAAAAATATAGCTCCAAGTGAGGTTATCGCTATATGTTGAAGACAAAAGAGGGGATGCCTTCCAGGGCATCCCCAAGCTTAGTTACTTGGGTATTCCTTGAATATTACCTTGGGGTGCCTTGGGCATCCCAAGCTTAGGGTCTTGTGATGACCCACAAGTATAGGGGATCTATCGTAGTCCTTTCGATAAGTAAGAGTGTCGAACCCAATGAGGAGCAGAAGGAAATGACAAACGGTTTTCAGCAAGGTATTCTCTGCAAGCACTGAAATTATCGGTAACAGATAGTTGTGTGATAAGATAATTCGTAACGGGTAACAAGTAACAAAAGCAACTAAGTTGCGGCAAGGTGGCCCAATCCTTTTTGTAGCAAAGGACAAGCCTGGACAAACTCTTATATAAAGCAAAGCGCTCCCGAGGACACATGGGAATTGTTGTCAAGTTAGTTTTCATCATGCTCATATGATTCGCGTTCGTTACTTTGATAATTTGATATGTGGGTGGACCGGTGCTTGAGTGCTGCCCTTCCTTGGACAAGCCTCCCACTTATGATTAACCCCTCTCACAAGCATCCGCAACTACGAAAGAAGAATTAAGATAAATCTAACCATAGCAAGAAACATATGGATCCAAATCAGCCCCTTACGAAGCAACGCATAAACTAGGGTTTAAGCTTCTGTCACTCTAGCAACCCATCATCTACTTATTACTTCCCAATGCCTTCCCCTAGGCCCAAATCATGGTGAAGTGTCATGTAGTCGACGTTCACATAACACCACTAGAGGAAAGACAACATACATCTCATCAAAATACCGAACGAATACCAAATTCACATGATTACTTATAACAAGACTTCTCCCATGTCCTCAGGAACAAACATAACTACTCACAAAGCATATTCATGTTCATAATCAGAGGAGTATTAATTATCATTAAGGATCTGAACATATGATCTTCCATCGAATAAACCAACTAGCATCAACTACAAGGAGTAATCAACACTACTAGCAACCCACAGGTACCAATCTGAGGTTTTGAGACAAAGATCGGATACAAGAGATGAACTAGGGTTTGAGAGGAGATGGTGCTGGTGAAGATGTTGATGGAGATTGACCCCCTCTCGATGAGAGGATCATTGGTGAAGACGATGGCTTTGATTTCCCCCTCTCGGAGGGAAGTTTCTCCGGCAGAACAGCTCTGCCGGAGCCCTAGATTGGTTCTGCCCAGGTTCCGCCTTGAGACGGCGGCGCTTCGTCCCGAAAGCTTCTTCTTGATTTTTTCCAGGTCAAAACACACCATATAGCAGAAGATGGGCATCGGGGGCCTGCCAGGTGGCCCACAAGGCAGGGGGATGCGCCCAGGGGGTAGGGTGCGCCCTCCACCCCTGTGGATGGCTGGTGGCCCCCCTCTGTTGCTTTCTTCGCCCAATATTTTTTATTAATTCCAAAATGACTCTCCGTGAAGTTTCAGGACTTTTGGAGTTGTGCAGAATAGGTCTATAATATTTGCTCCTTTTCCAGCCCAGAATTCTAGCTGCCGGCATTCTCCCTCTTCATGTAAATCCTGTAAAATAAGAGAGAAAAGGCATAAGTATTGTACCATAATGTGTAATAACAGCCCATAATGCAATAAATATCAACATAAAAGCATGATGCAAAATGGACGTATCAACTTCCCCAAGCTTAGACCTCGCTTGTCCTCAAGCGAAAGCCGAAATCGAAAAATATGTCCACATGTTTAGAGATAGAGGTGTCGACAAAATAAAATACGGACATGAGGGCATCATGATCATCTTTAGAACAGCAACATATATTGTCATATAATTTCTTATGCCAAAGTAACAATTCATTCACAAGGTAAAGTATGAATCAAGAACTTCATTGAAAACCAACAAACTATGATCTCAGTCATTGGAGCAATTGCAATTTATCATAACATCGGAAAGAGTCAATTTAAGAGCTTTTCAGCAAGTCCACATACTCAACTATCATTTAGTCTTTCACAATTGCTAACACTCACGCGATACTTATGGGTTCAAAGCTTCAGTCGGATACAGAGAAATATAGGGGCTTATAGTTTCGCCTCCCAACCTTTTACCTCAAGGGTAATGTCAACAATAATACTTTATGATGACCTACATCCGAGTGGATATATATATCTGGATCTTTCTCCAACACATAGTGCTTGCCAAAAGGAAAAAAGTGTAAAAAGGAAAGGTGAAGATCATCACCATGACTCTTGTATAAGGGTAGAAGATAAAAGTAAATGATAGGCCCTTCGCTGAGGGAAGCAGAGGTTGTCATGCGCTTTTATGGTTGGATGTACAAAGTCTTAATGCAAAAGAACGTTGCCGCTTGTGATAAAGAACTTTATTATGCAGTCCGTCGCTTTTATTTCTTCCATATCACAAGTTCGTATAAAGCTTATTTTCTTCACACTAATAGATCATACATATTTAGAGAGCAATTTTTATTGCTTGCACCGATGACAACTTACTTGAAGGATCTTACTCAATCCATAGGTAGGTATGGTGGACTCTCATGGCAAAACTGGGTTTAGGGATGTTTGGATGCACAAGTAGTATCTATACTTGGTGCAAAGAATTTGGCTAGCATAAGAGAGAAAAGCAAGCTCAACATGTTGGAGGATCCATGACAATATAACTTCTATTCGGATATAGGAAAACATAACTCATTATGTTGTCTTCCTTGTCCACCATCAACTTTTTAGCATGTCATATTTTAGTGAGTTCTCACAATCACAAAAGATGTCCAAGATAGTATATTTGTATGTGAAACCTCTCTTTCTTTATTACTTCCTATTAATTGCAACAATGACCAAAACTATGTTTGTCAACTCCCAACAAATTTTATTCATCATACTCTTTATATGTGAAGTCATTACTCTCCATAAGATCAATATATGATCTCTTTATTTCTTTTTCTTATTTTTATTCCCTCAAGATCATAGCAAGAAAGTAAAGCCCTCAACTCAAAACTACTTTTTATTATATAGCTCACGGACTAGATTACATAGATAAATATCAAAACAAAACTCAAAGCTAGATCATACTAAAAACTTTATTCTACTAGATCAAAATATAACCAAAAGGATTGAACTAAGAAAAACGATAGAAGTAAAGGTGTGATAGTGTGATACGATACCGGGGCACCTCCCCCAAGCTTGGCAGTTGCCAAGGGGAGAGCCCATACCCATGTATTTATGTTTCTTTCTTCGGCAGTGGCGATGTGATATTCTTGGCGATGATGCCCCTTAGGATGCGATTCTCCTCCTCGAGCTTATTATTTTGCTGCTTAAGATCCATTATTTCCTTGCGAAGTTTACCCGTGACAGCTAGAGCTCCCATCACCCATGGGTGTTTCATAGCTGCGGGGGAAAAAGCAACACTCTTTTTCATATTTTCATAAGAGAGAAATCTAGCATTGGGAGGAATGACTGAATTTGGAATTGCTGAGCTCTGAAGTTCCTCCAGCATGAATCCAGCTTGAAGACGAGAGGTAACTTCTTGATCCTCCTCCATGGCATCCACCCTTTTCAAGTCAGCCTCCATCTCTTCCTCCGTTGATTGCCCGAAGTGGTCAGCTTCGCTGTTTGCTCTTGGCCCCGGTGTCCGATGAGAGACGCGACTCTCTCCGACCGACTCCTGCGAAGACATCTTGCTCAAAATCTGCTACAGAAACAACTCAAAACGAAAATAGGGGATTTTGCCATGGTACGATGGTCAAAACCTTCAGGAGATTATATAATGAATTTTTACCGACCAAAAGAAGTATTGTGCAAGAAAACGGAGTCCGGAGTGTGCACACGAGGTGGCCACAAGGCAGGGGGCGCGCCCTCCACCCTTGTGGTCTCCTCGTGCAACTTTCAGACTACTTTTAATTTTCCTAATTTTTTAAATATTCCAAAACGAAGGAAAATTATCATTGGAAACGTTTTGGAGTCCGTTTACTTACCGCACCACATACCTATTCCTTTTCGGAGTCTGAAACGTTCTGGAAAGTATCCCTTATGTACTCCTCCGGTGTTATGGTATTAATTATATTGGTCTCAACATTTATGGGAGTACCTGAGATATAATGTTTGATTCTTTGACCATTTACCACCTTCGGATTTGTGCATTCGGCGTTGTTGATTTTTATGGCACTGGAACGATAGACCTCCTCGATAATGTAAGGACCTTCCCATTTAGAGAGAAGCTTTCCTGTAAAAAATCTTAAACGAGAGTTGTATAGCAAAACATGATCACCTACATTAAACTCACGCTTTTGTATCCTTTTGTCATGCCATCTTTTAACTTTTTCTTTAAACAACTTGGCATTCTCACAGGCTTGGGTTCTCCATTCATCAAGCGAGCTTATGTCAAATAACCTCTTCTCACCGGCAAGTTTGAAATCATAGTTGAGCTCTTTAATTGCCCAATAAGCTTTGTGTTCTAGTTCAAGAGGTAAGTGACAAGCCTTTCCATAAACCATTTTATATGGAGACATACCCATTGGGTTTTTATAAGCAGTTCTATAAGCCCATAATGCATCATCAAGTTTCTTAGACCAATTCTTTCTAGATCTATTAACAGTCTTCTGCAAAATCAATTTAATCTCTCTATTGCTCAATTCTACTTGACCGCTAGACTGAGGATGATATGGAGATGCAATTCTATGGTTAACATCATATTTAGCAAGCATTTTATGGAAAGCACCATGAATAAAATGTGAACCACCATCAGTCATCAAATATCTAGGGACTCCAAACCTCAGAAAAATAACTTCTTTAAGCATCTTAATAGAAGTGTTATGATCAGCACTACTAGTTGGAATAGCTTCTACCCACTTAGTAACGTAATCAACAGCAACTAAAATATGTGTATACCCATTAGAGGAAGGAAAAGGTCCCATATAATCAAAGCCCCAAACATCGAATGGTTCAATAACAAGTGAATAATTCATAGGCATTTCCTGACGTCTACTAATATTACCAATTCTTTGACATTCATCACAAGACAAGACAAACTTACGAGCATCCTTGAAGAGAGTAGGCCAATAAAAACCAGATTGTAATACCTTGTGTGCAGTCCTATCTCCAGCGTGGTGTCCTCCGTAAGACTCGGAGTGGCACTTGCGTAGGATCTGTTCCTGTTCATGCTCAGGTACACGACGTCTAATAATACCATCTACTCCTTCTTTATAAAGGTGTGGGTCATCCCAAAAGTAATGTCTTAAATCATAGAAAAACTTTTTCATTTGCTGGTATGTGAAACTAGGTGGTATAAATTTAGCAACAATGTAATTAGCATAATCAGCATACCACGGAGTATTACGAGAAGCATTTATGACAGCTAATTGTTCATCAGGAAAGCTATCATCAATAGGCAGTGGGCCATCAAGAACATTTTCTAACCTAGACAAGTTATCTGCAACGGGGTTCTCAGCTCCCTTTCTATCAATAATATCCAAATCAAATTCTTGTAGCAAGAGAACCCATCTAATAAGTCTAGGTTTAGCATCTTTCTTTTCCATAAGAAATTTAATAGCAGCATGATCAGTGTGAACTGTTACTTTGAAATCAACAATATAAGATCTGAACTTATCACAAGCAAAGACAACTGCTAAAAATTCTTTTTCAGTAGTAGCATAATTTCTTTGGGCACTGTCTAGAGTTTTACTAGCATAATGAATAACATTCAATTTCTTATCAACTCTTTGCCCTAGAACAACACCAACAGCATAATCACTAGCATCACACATAATTTCAAAGGGTAAATTCCAATCGGGCGGTTGAACAATAGGTGCTGAAATCAAGGCTTTCTTAAGTATTTCAAATGCTTCTACACAATCATCATCAAAAACAAAAGGAACATCTTTTTGCAAGAGATTGGTGAGAGGCCTAGAAATTTTAGAGAAGTCTTTAATAAACCTCCTATAGAAACCAGCATGACCAAGGAAACTTCTTATACCTTTGATATCTTTAGGACACGGCATCTTTTCAATAGCATCTACTTTAGCTTTATCAACTTCAATACCTCTTTCAGAAATTTTGTGCCCCAAGACAATGCCTTCATTAACCATAAAGTGGCACTTCTCCCAATTCAAGACAAGATTAGTTTCTTCACATCTCTGCAAAACTCGATCAAGGTTGCTTAAGCAATCATCAAAAGAAGTTCCGTAAACGGAGAAATCATCCATGAAAACCTCAACAATCTTTTCACAAAAATCAGAGAATATAGCAGTCATACATCTTTGAAAGGTAGCAGGTGCATTGCATAAACCAAAAGGCATATGTCTATAACCAAAGGTACCGAAAGGGCAAGTAAAAGTGGTCTTTTCCTGATCATCTTTTGACACAGGTATTTGAGAAAAACCAGAATAACCATCTAGAAAGCAAAAATGTGTATGTTTGGATAGTCTTTCTAGCATTTGATCAATAAAAGGTAGAGGGTAATGATCTTTTCTAGTAGCTTTATTTAATTTGCAAAAATCAATTACCATTCTATAGCCTGTAACAATTCTTTGTGGAATCAATTCATTCTTATCATTTGCAACAACAGTAATACCTCCCTTCTTAGGGACACAATGAACGGGACTTACCCATCGACTATCAGCAATAGGATAAATTATACCTGCCTCCAGAAGCTTTAGTATTTCATTTCTTACCACTTCTTTCATCTTAGGATTTAACCGTCGTTGGTGATCAACAACTGGTTTAGCATCATGCTCCAAATTAATTTTGTGCTGACATAGAGTGGGACTAATGCCCTTAAGATCATAAAGAGTATATCCAATAGCGGCACGGTGCTTCTTCTGAGTTTTCAATAATTTCTTTTCTTCATGCTCTGAAAGGTTAGCACTAATAATAATAGGATATATCTTCTTTTCATCAAGATAAGCATATTTCAAAGTATTAGGTAATTGTTTAAGCTCAAACATGGGATCTCCCTTGGGTGGAGGAGGATCCCCAAGGATTTAAACAGGCAAGTTGTGTTTCAAAACAGGCCCTTGATTAAAGAATATTTCATCTATTTCCCTTCTTTCATTCATAAACATATCATTTTCATGGTCTAGCAAATATTGTTCTAAGGGATCAGTAGGAGGCACGGCAATAGAAGCAAGACCAATAATCTCATCCTTACTAGGCAACTCTTTATCATGGGGTTGTCTACGAAATTTAGAGAAATTAAAATCATGAGACATATCCCCTAAACCAATAGTAACAATATCTTTCTCGCAGTCTATCTTAGCATTAACAGTATTCAAGAAAGGTCTACCAAATATAATGGGACAAAAGTCATCTTGTGGGGAAGCAAGAACAAGAAAATCAGTAGGGTATTTCATTTTCCCACACAAGACTTCAACATCTCTAACAATCCCAATTGGTGATATAGTATCTCTATTGGCAAGTTTAATAGTAACATCAATATCTTCTATCTCAGCAGGTGCAATATCATTCATAATTTCTTTATATAAAGTAAAAGTAATTGCACTCACACTAGCACCCACATCACATAAGCCATGATAACAATGATCTCCTATTTTAATAGAAACAACCGGCATGCCAACAACATGTCTATGTTTATCTTTAATATCGGGTTTAGCAATTCTAGCAGCTTCATCACAGAAATAAATAACATGCCCATCAATATTATCAACCAAGAGATCTTTAACCATAGCAATGCTAGGTTCAACTTTAATTTGTTCAGGAGGTGTAGGTGTTCTAGTATGACTCTTACGAACCACAGTTGAAGCTTTAGCATGATCCTTTATTCTAACAGGGAAAGGTGGTTTCTCAATATAAGCAGTTGGAACAATTGGATCAACGTTATAAGTAATAATTTCTTCTTCAACTTTAATAGGTTCTACTACTTTAGCTTCAATGGGAGGATGATATTTAATCTTCTTAGGGAGATAAACATGAGTAGCAAATGATTCACAGAAAGAAGCTACTATCTCAGAGTCAAGTCCATATTTAGTGCTAAAATCACGAAAAGCATCGGTATCCATAAAAGATTTAACACAATCAAACTTAAGGTTTATACCTGACTCATTACCTTTGTCGAGTTCCCAATCTTCAGAGTTGCGTTTAATTCTTTCCAATAAATCCCATTTGAATTCAATATCCTTCTTCATAAAAGAACCAGTACAAGAAGTATCGAGCATGGATCGATCATTATGAGAAAGCCGAGCATAATTTTTTTTTAATAATAATTTCTATTGAGAGCTCATGATTGGGGCATGAATATAACATTGACTTAAGCCTCCCCCAAGCTTGAGCGATACTTTATCCTTCACGAGGCCAAAAATTATAAATATAATTCCGATCACGATGAACCAGATGCATAGGATAAAACTTCTAATGAAATTCCAATT
Source organism: Thinopyrum elongatum (assembly GCA_011799875.1). Classification (NCBI taxonomy): domain Eukaryota; kingdom Viridiplantae; phylum Streptophyta; class Magnoliopsida; order Poales; family Poaceae; genus Thinopyrum; species Thinopyrum elongatum. The sequence goes on from CM022301.1 coordinate 368,784,219, forward strand.
TCAATCGGTTGTAGTTCCATGATCCAAAATCATCACATAGCCTATACCATGTCAATGCCTTCTCCTTCAAAGATAAAGGGAAGACTTTCTTCTTGACTTGATCCCCGGGCAAACCTGCAAGCTTAAATAATCCACAAACTTCATCCACATAGATTAGATGCATATCAGGATGTAGTGTTCCATCTCCTGTATAAGGATTAGCTAGCAGTTTCTCTATCATACCCGAAGGAATTTCATAATAAATATTTTCAGTAGGTGCAGTAGGTTGAGGGGCAACTCTTTGCTCTTCAGGTCGGGGTGAAGATACCCCGAACAAACCCCTCAAAGGATTATTTTCCATAGTGAAAAGTAACAGTAAATTTCAGCACACTATATAAATGTTTCCTTACCAATTTTCACTTACCAAAGGCGCTTCACTCCACGGCAACGGCGCCAGAAAAGAGTCTTGATGACCCACAAGTATAGGGGATCTATCGTAGTCCTTTCGATAAGTAAGAGTGTTGAACCCAACGAGGAGCAGAAGGAAATGACAAGCGGTTTTCAGCAAGGTATTCTCTGCAAGCACTGAAATTATCGGTAACAGATAGTTGTGTGATAAGATAATTCGTAATGGGTAACAAGTAACAAAAGTAACTAAGGTGCAGCAAGGTTGCCCAATCCTTTTTGTAGCAAAGGACAAGCCTGGACGAACTCTTATATAAAGCAAAGCGCCCCGAGGACACATGGGACTTGTTGTCAAGTTAGTTTTCATCATGCTCATATGATTCGCGTTCGTTACTTTGATAAATTGATATGTGGGTGGACCGGTGCTTGGGTGCTTCCCTTCCTTGGACAAGCCTCCCACTTATGATTAACCCTCTCGCAAGCATCTGCAACTACGAAAGAAGAATTAAGATAAATCTAACCATAGCATGAAACATATGGATCCAAATCAGCCCCTTACGAAGCAACACATAAACTAGGGTTTAAGCTTCTGTCACTCTAGCAACCCATCATCTACTTATTACTTCCCAATGCCTTCCCCTAGGCCCAAATCATGGTGAAGTGTCATGTAGTCGGCGTTCACATAACACCACTAGAGGAAAGACAACATACATCTCATCAAAATACCGAACGAATACCAAATTCACATGATTACTTATAACAAGACTTCTCCCATGTCCTCAGGAACAAACGTAACTACTCACAAAGCATATTCATGTTCATAATCAGAGGAGTATTAATTATCATTAAGGATCTGAACATATGATCTTCCACCGAATAAACCAACTAGCATCAACTACAAGGAGTAATCAACACTACTAGCAACCCACAAGTACCAATCTGAGGTTTTGAGACAAAGATCGGATACAAGAGATGAACTAGGGTTTGAGAGGAGATGGTGCTGGTGAAGATGTTGATGGAGATTGACCCCCTCTCGATGAGAGGATCGTTGGTGATGACGATGGCTTCGATTTCCCCCTCCCGGAGGGAAGTTTCTCCGGCAGAACAGCTCCGCCGGAGCCCTAGATTGGTTTTGCCCAGGTTCCGCCTCGAGACGGCGGTGCTTCGTCCCGAAAGCTTCTTCTTGATTTTTTCCAGGTCAAAACACACCATATAGCAGAAGATGGGCATCGGGGGCCTGCCAGGTGGCCCATAAGGCAGGGGCGCACCCAGGGGGGTAGGGCGCGCCCTCCACCCTTGTGGATGGCTGGTGGCCCCCCCTCTTGTGCTTTCTTCGCCCAATAATTTTTATTAATTCCAAAATGACTCTCTGTGAAGTTTCAGGACTTTTGGAGTTGTGCAGAATAGGTCTCTAATATTTGCTCCTTTTCCAGCCCAGAATTCCAGCTGCCGGCATTCTCCCTCTTCATGTAAATCCTGTAAAATAAGAGAGAAAAGGCATAAGTATTGTGCCATAATGTGTAATAACAGCCCATAATGCAATAAATATCAACATAAAAGCATGATGCAAAATGGCCGTATCATCTTGCCACTCCTTATTCTCCTTGTATCGATATCTCACCCAAAACTTGGAAACTTCAATCACACAAAATTTAACGGAACTTCGTGAGATGCATTTGTATAGTAAAACAAATCATTCACTTGGGTCTTGTCAAGACAAGATTCATAATTGTTTCCACATAATGCCTATTGTAATCTATCATTTCCACAATTTATATTGACCAATGTAAGCCATAGAAACAATGAAACAAGAAAACTATGCATTGAAAACAGAATCTGTCAAAAACAGAACAATCTGTAATGATCTGAATAATGACTATACTTTTGTAACTCCAAAAATTCTGAAACATTAGGGAAACGTGGGAAATATGTATATAAATCATGTGTGAAAATTTAAGAATTCTAGCACGTTCCAGTGAATTATGGTAATTCCAGAACTGGGCGCAAAAGTTTCTGTTTTTGCATAGAATCAAGTCAACTATCATCCGCATTATCCCAAAGGCTTTACTTGGCACTTTATTGAAACAAAAGCTATAAAACATGATTAATACAGTAGCTTAATCATGTAAACACACAAAAACAATAGGTATAAGTGTTGGGTTGTCTCCCAAAAAGCACTTTTCTTTAATGCCTTTTTAGCTAGGCATGATGATTTCAATGATGCTCGCATAAAAGTAAAGAACTGAAACATAATGAGAGCATAATGAAACACATGCAAAGCACATTTAAGCCTGGCCCACTTCCTATGCATAGGAATTTTGTGAGCAAACAATTTATGGGAGCAAGAATCAACTAGCATAGGAAGGCAAAACAAGCATAACTTCAAAACTTTCAACACATAGAGAGGAAACTTGATATTATTGAGATACCTACAACCATATGTTCCTCTCTCATAGTAATTTTCAATAGCATCATGAATTATTTCAACAATATAGCTATCACATAAAGCATTCTTTTCATGATCCACAAGCATAGAAATTTTATTACTCTCCACATAAGCAAATTTATTCTCATGAATAGTAGTGGGAGCAAACTCAACAAAATAACTATCATGACATACTTGATTGACATAACCAAACTGAATATTAAAATCATGATGACAAGTTTCATGGCTATCATTATTCTTTATAGCATACATGTCATCACCATAATCATCATAGATAGCAACTTTGTTGTCATAATCAATTGAAACCTCTTCCAAAATAGTGGATTCATCATTAAATAAAGTCATGACCTCTCCAAATCCACTTTAATAATTATTACAATAAGATTCAACACCCTCCAAAATAGTGGGATCATTATTACCTAGAGTTGACACTCTTCCAAACCCACTTTCATCATTGTAATCATCATAAATAGGAGGCATGCTATCATCATAATAAATTTGCTCATCAAAACTTAGGGGACTAAAAATATCATCCTCATCAAATATAGCATCCCCAAGCTTATGACTTTGCATATCATTAGCATAATGGATATTCAAAGAATTCATACTAGCAACATTGCAATTCTTCTCATCATTCAAAGATTTTATGCCAAACATTTTATTAAAATTTTCTTCTAACACTTTGGCACAATTTTCCGATCCATCTTTTTCACGAAAGACATTATAAAGATGAAGTATATGAGGCAACCTCAATTCCACATTTTTTTGTAGTTTTCTTTTATAAACCAAACTAGTGATAAAACAAGGAATTAAAAGATTCAATTGCAAGATCCAAAGATATATCTTCAAGCACTCACCTCCCCGGCAACGGCGCCAGAAAAGAGCTTGATGTCTACTACACATCTTATTCTTGTAGACTCGTGTTGGGCCTCCAGGCGCAGAGTTTTGTAGGACAGTAGCAATTTTCCCTCAAGTGGATGACCTAATGTTTATCAATCCGTGGGAGGCTTAGGATGAAGATGGTCTCTCTCAAACAACCCTGCAACCAAATACAAGAAATCTCTTGTGGCCCCAACACACACAATACAATGGCAAATTGTATAGGTGCACTAGTTCGGCCAAGAGATGGTGAGACAAGTGTTGTATGGATAGTAGATATAGGTTTTTGTTATATGAAAATATAAAAACAACAAAGTAGCAAGTGTTAAAATGGAGCACAAACGGTATTGCAATGCTTAAAAACAAGGCCTGGGGTTCATACTTTCACTAGTGCAATCTCTCAATAGTGCTAACATAATTGAATCATATAACAATCCCTCAATGTGCGACAAAGAATCACTCCAAAGCTCTTATCTAGCGGAGAACATAAGATGAAATTGTTTGTAGGGTACGAAACCACCTCAAAGTTATCCTTTCTGATCAATCTATTGAGCTATTCCCATAAGTGTCACAAATAGCCCTAGAGTTTGTACTAAAATAATATCATATGATACACATCAACCAACTCTAATGTCACCTAGATACTCCAATGTCACCACAAGTATCCGTGAGTTGATTATTCGATATGCATCAAACAACTTCATATTCATAATATTCAATCCAATACAAAGAATTTCAAAGAGTGCCCCAAGATTTCTACCGGAGAAAGTAGGACGAAAACGTGCATCAACCCCTATGCATAGAGTAACCCAATGTCACCTCGGGAATCCGCGAGTTGAGTGCCAAAACATACATAAAGTGAATCAATATAATACCCCATTGTCACCACAGGTATTCATATGCAAGACATACATCAAGTGTTCTCAAATCTAGCAAGTATTCAATCCGATAATAGTGAAACCTCAAAGGTAAAAACTCAATTCATCACAACAAGATAGAGAGGGAAAAACACCATACGATCCAACTATATTAACACAGCTCGCGGTACATCAAGATCGTGCCAAACCAAGAACACGAGAGAGAGATCAAACACATAGCTACTAGTACATACCCTCAGCCCCGAGGGTCAACTACTCCCTCCTCATCATGGTGGCCGCCGGGATGATGAAGATGACCTCCGGTGATGATTTCCCCCTCCGACAGGATACCAGAACAAGGCTCTAGATGGTATTTCGAATGTACAAAGGCTTGCGGCGGCGAAGTCGAAGTTCTAGGGTTAATTATGTTGGTTTATCTATTTATAGGATTTTTCAGAGTTGGAATCACGCGAAAAGGAGCTAAGATGGGCCCACGAGGCACCAGGGTGAGCCCACCCCCCTGGGCACGCCCTGGTGGCTCATGGCCACCTCCTTTGCCTTCTGGTCTCCTCACGAAGCTTCTAGTGTCTCTTTTGTTCCAAAAAACCGTCAAAAAGTTTCAGCCCATTTCAAGAACTTTTATTTCCGCACAAAAACAACACCACGGTAGTTCTGTTGAAAACAGCGTTAGTCCGGGTTAGTTTCATTCAAATCATACCAAAACCATATAAAATTGTTGTAAACATGGCATGGATACTTCATAAATTATATATACGTTGGAGACGTATCACCCGTCGCCGGAGAGGAGGAAGCAGAGCCCTCGCCGCCGCGTCTATGGATGGCCACCAGTGGAGTCTCCCGCGCCGTGCGCCGCCGACCAACCGCAAGGGCCCGACCGGCATGAATACTTCATAAATTATATATACGTTGGAGACGTATTGTGACACCCCCGATTCAATCGTACACTAATCATGCACACAAACGTGTATGATCAAGATCAGGGACTCACGGGAAGATATCACAACACAACTCTAAAAGTAAATAAGTCATACAAGCATCATAGTACAAGCCAGGGGCCTCGAGGGCTCGAATACAAGTGCTCGATCATAGACGAGTCAGCGGAAGCAACAATATCTGAGTACAGACATAAAGTTAAACAAGGTGCCATAAGATGGCTAGCACAAACTGGGATACAGATCGAAAGAGGCGCAGGCCTCCTGCCTGGGATCCTCCTTAAGCTACTCTTGGTCGTCGGCGGCGGCCTGCACTTAGTAGTAGGCACCCTCGGTGTAGTAGGGGTCGTCGAAGGTGGCGTCTGGCTCCTGGGCTCCAGCATTTGGTTGCATCATCAGAGAAGAAAGAAAGGGGGGAAAGGGGGAGCAAAGCAACCGTGAGTACTCATCCAAAGTACTCGCAAGCAAGGATCTACACTACATATGCATTGGTATCAATGAAATGGGTAGTATCTGTGGACTGAACTACAGAATGCCAGAATAAGAGGGGGAGAAGCTATTCCTATCGAAGACTACGCTTCTGGTAGCCTCCATCTTGAAGCAGTAGAAGAGAGTAGCTGGTAAGTTCAACAAGTAACAACGTATAGCATAATCCTACCCGGCGATCCTCCCCTCGTCACCCTGTGGGAAAGCGATCACCGGGTTGTCTCTGGAACTTGTCTGAGTGTGTTTTATTAAGTATCCGGTTCTAGTTGTCATGAGGTCGAAGTACAACTCCGGGTCGTCCTTTTACCTAGGGACACGGCTATTCGAATAGATAAACTTCCCTGCAGGGGTGCACCACATTACCCAACACGCTCGATCACTCTGGCCGGATACACTTTCCTGGGTCATGCCCGGCCTCGGAAGATCAACACGTCGCAGCCCTACCTAGGCCTAACAGAGAGGTCAGCACGCTGGTCTAAATCCTATGCGCGCAGGGGTCTGGGCCCATCACCCATTGCACACATGCATGTTGCGTGGGCGGCCGGTGAGCAGACCTAGCAACCTCCATTACAAAGGAAGTTGTGTTACGCGGTCCAACCCGGCGCACGCCGCTCAGTCGCTGACGTCTAGGAGGCTTCGGCTGATATCACGACGTCGAGTGCCCATAACTGTTCCCGCCTGGTGGTTAGTGCGTATAGGCTCGTAGCCAGACTCAGATCAAATACCCAATCTCGTTAAGCGTGTTAATTGATATAACCGCGGACGCCGACTAGGGACCAGGCCCACCTGTCTCCTAGGTGGTCACAACCTGCCCTGTCGCTCCGCCACAAAGTAACACTCGGGGGCCGTCGGGAACCCAGGCCCACCACTACCTGGATGGAACCACCTGCCCCTTCAGCCCCCATCTCCGAACAGTAACATAGGTAAGGTAAAAGTATATAGTATATGTACCCGTGATCACCTCCCGAAGTGATCACGGCCCAATAGTATAGCATGGCAGACGGACAAGAAAGTAGGGCCACTGATGTAATTCTAGCAACCTATACTAAGCATTTAGGATTGCAGGTAAAGGTATCAACAGTAGTAGCAAAGACAGGTTATGCAGCAGAATAGGATTAACCGAAAGCAGTAACATGCTACACTACTCTAATGCAAGCAGTAGAGAGAAGGAATAGGCGATATCGGGTTGATCAACGGGGGGGCTTGCCTGGAAGCTCGGCAGAGAAGGAGGGGTCGTCAACACCGTAGTCGTACTGGGTAGCAGCGGCGTCGGTCTCGGTGTCTAACGAGAGAAGAGGAGGAAGAAACAATAAATATAATGCAAACATATGCATGACGATGCATGACATGACAAGTAACAGTGCTTGGTGTGCCCTAACGCGGTATTAGGTGATACCGGCAAAGGGGGGAAACATCCAGGAAAGTATTCCCGGTGTTTGACGTTTTCGGACAGACGGGTCGGAGGGAGACAGTTGCAGGTTCGCTAAGCTAGGGACATGTGGCGAACGAACGGACTGCGTAATCGGATTCGTCTTGACATTCTGAGCAACTTTCATGTACAAAGTATTTTCATCCGAGTTACGGTTTATTTTATATGAATTTACAAAGTTTTAAACATTTTCTGAATTTACAGAATTCTTTTAATTCAAAATAAAACAGCAAAATACTTTTGTCACATAGTGCTATTCTAGCCGTAGTGTATGACGGTGGGGCCAGTGGGGTTGGGTTGACCCAGTCAATTGTTTTGACTAGTCAACTTTGGAATAGTGTAGGGGCCACATGTCATTAACTTAGACCTTTTTTAAAAAAAATCTTTAAACTAACCGTGGGTCCACATGTCATCTACTATTGTACTTAACTAGTACTACTAATTAGACTAACTAAATTAGTCCCTAAACTAGCGCTTTGGCCGGCCGGACACACACAGCACACACACTCACGCACACGCAGCACACACACTCACGCACTCACACAGCACACACACACACACGCGCTGCACGCACACGCACCGCACGGCCATGGCTAAGCAACGGCAGCAGCGTAGAGCAACAGAACAGCAGCAGCGCATAGCAGCCTAAGCAAAAGAAGCAGCGAGCAGAAGAACAGCTGCGGCAACAAGAAGCAGTAGTAGCAGCGAGGAGGAGCGGCAGGGGCCACGGCAGCGGGTAGCAGCGGCAGTAGCCGAGCAGCAACAGCAGCGCAGCAGCAGCACTACAAGGAGAAGCAGCAGCAGGGCGAGCGCGGGAGCCGCGGGCGGCGCAGGCGCGCGGCCAGGGTGTGGCGGGTGCACGCACGCGCGGCCGGACGCGGCCAGGGGCGCGACCATGGGCGGGTGAGCATGGTTGCGGGCATGGAGCTTCGGGCACGACGTGACGAGCAGTCTACGGCGTCGGATCGAAGGGGAAAACAGGGGGAGATGGAGGAGAAGCTCACTGCGAGCTCGATGGCGAGGTCGGGGAGGCCGGGGACGGACCGGAGTAGCGGCAAACGACGTCGGACGCCGGTGATGTACGCGACGAAGATGTGCTCGATGGCGAGCTCACGGGGCGGCTCAACTCGATTTGGTGGGCGTAGTCGAAGGAGACGAAGGTGGGGAAGCTCCTCGACAGCTTTTCAAGCGCCGGGGAAGTCGGTGGCCGCGACGACGACGACGACCATGGCGGCAGCGACGCGGTGGGGTACTGTGAGGGAGAGAGCGAGGCGAGGGGTGAGGGGAAAGCATCTAGGGTTTGTTCAGGGCGTGCGGGGTGTTCTTATCCATCGCGTGGTTCCGTCGGATGCTCGAAACGGCGTCAGTCGTCGGCCTGGACGACGGGCACGCGTCCACCACGCCATGGCCTCCATGACTCTGTACAGAGGTGGGGGAAAAGGCCATTGTGGGCTTGGGCTGGCACTGTAGCACTGGGCTACAAGTGCACAGTAGTGCAGGCCTTATCTTTTTATTTTATTTACTGTTTTGTAGTTTTCTCCAATATTTGTATTTACCTTTTGCAGTCAGATGATTTTTGTTAATTGCGAGACTTAGCACATAAAGACTAGGCTATCTTACAGGGCTGCACAAAAAAAGGTTTTGAGGTCAATTGGAACTGTTCAAATTTATATTTGAATTCAAATGTGTTTATTTAATTCCGCTGATCCACTAAAATATTTCTAGGGGTAATTTAAAATTCCATTTAATGTTGGTTCCTCTTCGATAAATACCAGGGGATTATTTATAATATTGTAAACATTTTTGTTTGACCATTTGAAGAACCGTTTTCTCACTTGCAATTTGAATTTTGAATTGACTTGAATCAACGTGGGACTTAGCAACAGTAAAAATGATGATGTGGCAACATCAGCATGGGATTACTGTAGTTTAACTATCCGGGTGTCACAATTCTCCTCCACTACAAGAAATCTCGTCCCGAGATTTAAGAGGTGGAGTAAGGGGGAAAGGTTCTGGTTACGAAATTTCTAGCGAGTGTTCTTGGTCTTGGTTGCTCTTCTCGAAGAGGTCGATCCATTACGTTGATGTCTTCATTTCCCTACTACAGGTCATCATGATGAAGTCGTCATCCATCTTTCGGAGTCTTCATCGAACCTACGAAGGACAAGGGGTAACTTCGGAAGAATAGACCCTACAAGGTTGCTTATCTGGTAGATAACATCAGGGAAGGTGGCGGAAGGTAACTCTCGAATTGAAACTAGAAATATCGAGAACAGGGTAAGAAGGTACCATGAGAAGTTTCAAGCGGGTAGGTAATCGTTCGATGCCTAATCAGAAGGTGAAAGGGTTCTAGGGCAATGAGAATAAGTATTGCGTCTGATACCAGAATAGATCCCTAGGAAGGTGGCTCGCGAATTACATACGAAACCAAGCGCAAGGGATAACTTTGAAACAGTGATGTACATGAGAGTCAGGTTTTGATCCCGTGGAACTGTGGGTTATGGGCCCACCATGTGGGTTAAAAGTAGAGAGGGCGCTGTCATCTTGCATGATCATGAGAGCAAGGCATGTCAGAGAAGAGACTGTCAGTTATGTCGGCAACACCATCGGTACCAAGGGCGAGGGGCGAAGAGAACCAATTTCCTGCTCGTAGAACGAGGCGAACCAATAGGCAAAGTTCTCGGCCATCGGTGGTTACCGGAATACCATCAACAAGAGCAATAGGGTCTTACTGACATGGTTGTACACCAAGGTGTTTACATAAGCAGAAGAATATTACTGCTTAGATCATATAGATCACAAGAAAGGTTAAACAAAACAATGAAAAGGAAAATGTGATCATCAGATTAATCAGAACAATGGAAAGGAAAATATGTTTAAACACATATTTCAGGGGTATATCCTTCCCAAGGACAAGCAGAGCATGATATCCATGACAGGATAGAAAGTAGAAAACCATTTAGGTAAAGGGGAGAGGAAATTCATGACGTTATCCATACAACAGTGTTTGGATAAGTGATCAAGAAAATTTAGCCTTGTGCTTCAAATGTTCTTATTGAAGATCGGAGTACCACATACATGCTTCGAGATAGCATTGACTTGGTCTTCAAGCAAAGGTCAGACTTTGGATACACAAAGGATCCATCAGGAACAACTTATAAAATAAGTCTTTCCTCATGGAAGAATGGCTAACCTTTCTAAAAAGTAAACTATAACAATAGGTCCTCCTGCCAGGTGTGCTAGGCATGACATCACCTTACCGGGTCATATAAAGACCAATGTTATAACTCTTGGAAATATGTTCCAACCATCATATCTGACCAAGATTCAGATCCGATTGGTGTCAGGATACCTCAGACTCAAGATGCCTGAGAAGAAAAAGGTGCAACACAAATTGACGAGATGACATTGCAAGATTCTCGGGATATGAACTATGGAAGCGAGTTTCAAAACAAGAGTTCATCATTAACCAAGGAGAAGATGAGGATGTGGTTGATGGATTCATCGACAATTCACCGAGATTTCCGCAATTATGTTAACAAAGAGATGACAATTGTCAGGTCAAATGATATAATGGTTTATGCTCGAGGAAAGCATACACAATTAAACATTGATTGAAAGGTGCACCAGAAATATGGGCTGGGTTGCACGATCAATGTTAGAATGGTGACTTAATGAACAAAAGAATTAGAATGGAACTATCGACCATTCACTTCAAAGCAATAGGGTTGCTAGAAGTTTTGAATTCACGCATCATAGTTCAATTGCCGGTATTCTGGTTAGAAACAACACGGGGACCAAGAAATGAACGGAGATGGCGAGAAGTACTACTATATCTAGAATTCTTAAGAGGTGGAGCAATCCTCGCAACATCCTTGACATAAAAGACAGTAATACTTCAAGGTAGAACATAATACAAACTGGATAGCAAGTTGCGTCCATAACATGAACAAGTTTGTGATGAAAGGAAGGTAAGGATGTTGTCGATGGTAACTCAAATTACCAAGGGACGAGGATGGCACTTATGACCATGAATTCGACTGATATCCTGGAAGGAGTCAAAATGTTGATGATGATCATGACAAATTTTGTTGAGAGGCTCTACGAAGAAGCAATCGAACAGCGACTGCATCAAGCAAAAGGACTGATGCAGCGAAAGATTATTGGATCCATGGATACGAAACCAACTCATGATCAAGCTTGCTGTTTGAGGTGGAACGATAAGACGAGGAAATCAACGTAAGCTTAGCTCATCATCGGAAGTTGTGCTCCGGGATTAAGGACCAGGCAGCACAGTTAAAATCGACACGATAATGATATAGCTGAGCAGTCTAGGAATGACGTGATCGAGTTCAAACTCGTAAGTAATGAAGGTCATCAAAAGTTGTTTAATCGCGGTGCAGACTGGATTCAGTTATCGGTGTCCTGGAGTGTTTAATAACTCAGAGCCCGTGAAAAAATTGGAATCAGTGAGAATGTAGTACTTGATAAAGAACTCATAAGAAGTTATGCAGTTCCGTGATAATCTCGAGATACCAGGGGGTAATACTCGACAACCGACCAAAGTAGAGGTTGGACTGGCGCATTGCTCTGCAGAAGACAAGTGCTTAATCTTGCCCGAGAAATGGTATTTAAAGGAGAACATGGTCGGAACCACGATTGCAAAAGGCCAGATCCCAGATATAAGATGAACTTATACCTAGGGAATAATTAATTTAAGAGAAGCTTTAATGATAAGCTCTACATCGTGTCCATGGGCATGAACACAAAGTTCAAGGTCGACTCCCACTTCTTCAATGCATAACCTCTCATTCACTGCTCTATTAAAAAAATGATTTGAGTGTGAAAACCTACCTGGTGAACTACCAGAAGAGTATGACCCATGAAAACTTTCGGGTTCACACAGATTAAAGAAGGCATAGGTTCAACCCATCGGGGCATCTTAGAAACATATACCACAACTTCAGGAGTAATTTATACAAGCTCGAAAGCGAAGCATGGTTGAGAAAGCAGAGGATACAATTTACCAAAGGCATTATGTATCCGAGGGAAGGCTCACAAGGTTATTGAATATGAAGGACGCTGTCGGATAAAATCCAACAAAGGATCTGACGGTCCATAACAGAGCTGATGTGAGCATCGGCACACAACCAGAGGAAGTAACAATGCAAAGGCATTGGATTATAGAAACAATTGACTAATTCAGAGCTCAAACGCAAAGTAATTATGATTTTCAAATCAAGGGCTCAGAAGCAAACGCTCTGATTAAGGATGGATAAGTTGAGTAGACTTAGGGGTACAATCGACGGTAATTTGATTGGTCGAGAACCAGCTCCTGTTCAAACGACATCTGAGACGGAAGGATGAATTCTAGGATTCGTCTGAGGATTGCAAGCAATCGCAACATATTGAATCAACGGACTCAAAATGATAATGACAAAGGATGCCAATAAGATTACTAGACTTATGGGATTAACCATAATGCAAGCAAGTAAGAATTTCAAGAACAACAGGCTGTTGAGGATTTTTGAAAGATCGAATAGTATTTTGAAGACTTTTGTGAAACACATGATCAGCTGGGGAGAAACAAATCCTCGGTATGTGTGAGGATTAATTTGTAGGTGTATTCAGGCGAGAAGGAACTGCAAGGCAGTAGGCACAAAGGATTATCGGAACAACATCGAGTATTTCGGAGTATCTTGTAATAACAAGAGCAACTGGGGATGAATGTAAGAATGGCAAGGGCATGTAGTTATCTATTGGGGTTGACGGTGGAAGGGAATTGCACACGCGATGAGCACAAGTTCTCGGGATAACATCGGAGAGTATCTTCAGGGTCTTCTGGTGCACCAAGTAATCATTTGGAGTGAGGGGCGCTCCGGGAGGAAGTAGTTACGAGAACCTAGAGTCAGAGCTAGCAAAATTCGTTTAACCCGAATGGAAGAGAGATCAGAGTCCCAGAGTATAGACGAGGAGTAAAAGATTCTAATACCACCCAATGGCGACGTGGGCCCGTAAGCCACACAGCCATGTTAGTAAAAGTTTTGCATTGACTAGACTCGACTTCGGCCAAGGAGTTTGGAAGAGGGATTCCTACAGGCAATTGGCTCTGATACCAACTTGTGACGCCCCCGATTCAATCGTACACTAATCATGCACACAAACGTGTACGATCAAAATCAGGGACTCATGGGAAGATATCACAACACAACTCTAAAAGTAAATAAGTCATACAAGCATCATAGTACAAGCCAGGGGCCTCGAGGGCTCGAATACAAGTGCTCGATCATAGACGAGTCAGCGGAAGCAACAATATCTGAGTACAGACATAAAGTTAAACAAGGTGCCATAAGATGGCTAGCACAAACTGGGATACAGATCGAAAGAGGCGCACGCCTCCTGCCTGGGATCCTCCTTAAGCTACTCCTGGTCGTCGGCGGCGGCCTGCACTTAGTAGTAGGCACCCTCGGTGTAGTAGGGGTCGTCGAAGGTGGCGTCTGGCTCCTGGGCTCCAGCATCTGGTTGCGTCATCCGAGAAGAAGGAAAGGGGGAAAAGGGGGAGCAAAGCAACCGTGAGTACTCATCCAAAGTACTCGCAAGCAAGGATCTACACTACATATGCATTGGTATCAATGGAATGGGTAGTATCTGTGGACTGAACTGCAGAATGCCAGAACAAGAGGGGGAGAAGCTATTCCTATCGAAGACTACGCTTCTGGTAGCCTCCATCTTGAAGCAGTAGAAGAGAGTAGCTGGTAAGTTCACCAAGTAACAACGTATAGCATAATCCTACCCGGCGATCCTCCCCTCGTCGCCCTGTGGGAAAGCGATCACCGGGTTGTCTCTGGAACTTGTCTGAGTGTGTTTTATTAAGTATCCGGTTCTAGTTGTCATGAGGTCGAAGTACAACTCCGGGTCGTCCTTTTACCGAGGGACACGGCTATTCAAATAGATAAACTTCCCTGCAGGGGTGCACCACATTACCCAACACGCTCGATCACTCTGGCCGGACACACTTTCCTGGGTCATGCCCGGCCTCGGAAGATCAACACGTCGCAGCCCTACCTAGGCCTAACAGAGAGGTCAGCACGCCGGTCTAAATCCTATGCGCGCAGAGGTCTGGGCCCATCGCCCATTGCACACCTGCACTTTGCGTGGGCGGCCGGTGAGCAGACCTAGCAACCTCCATTACAAAGGAAGTTGCGTTACGCGGTCCAACCCGGCGCGCGCCGCTCAGTCGCTGACGTCTAGGAGGCTTCAGCTGATATCACGACGTCGAGTGCCCATAACTGTTCCCGCCTGGTGGTTAGTGCGTATAGGCTCGTAGCCAGACTCAGATCAAATACCCAATCTCGTTAAGCGTGTTAATTGATATAACCGCGGACGCCGACTAGGGACCAGGCCCACCTGTCTCCTAGGTGGTCACAACCTGCCATGTCGCTCCACCACAAAGTAACACTCGGGGGCCGTCGGGAACCCAGGCCCACCACTACCTGGATGGAACCACCTGCCCCTTCAGCCCCCATCTCCGAACAGTAACATAGGTAAGGTAAAAGTATATAGTATATGTACCCGTGATCACCTCCCGAAGTGATCACGGCCCAGTAGTATAGCATGGCAGACGAACAAGAAAGTAGGGCCACTGATGTAATTCTAGCAACCTATACTAAGCATTTAGGATTGCAGGTAAAGGTATCAACAGTAGTAGCAAAGACAGGCTATGCAGCAGAATAGGATTAACCGAAAGCAGTAACATGCTACACTACTCTAATGCAAGCAGTAGAGAGAAGGAATAGACGATATCGGGTTGATCAAGGGGGGGGCTTGCCTGGAAGCTCGGCAGAGAAGGAGGGGTCGTCAACACCGTAGTCGTACTGGGTAGCAGCGGCGTCGGTCTCGGTGTCTAACGAGAGAAGAGGGGGAAGAAACAATAAATATAATGCAAACATATGCATGACGATGCATGACATGACAAGTAACGGCACTTGGTGTGCCCTAACGCGGTATTAGGTGATACCGGCAAAGGAGGGAAACATCCGGGAAAGTATTCTCGGTGTTTGACGTTTTCGGACAGATGGATCGGAGGGGGACGGTTGCAGGTTCGCTAAACTAGGGACATGTGGCGAACTAACGGACTGCGTATTTGGATTCGTCTTGACATTCTGAGCAACTTTCATGTACAAAGTATTTTCATCCGAATTACGGTTTATTTTATATGAATTTACAAAGTTTTAAACATTTTCTGAATTTACAGAATTCTTTTAATTCAAAATAAAACAGCAAAATACTTTTGTCACATAGTGCTATTCTAGCCGTAGTGTATGATGATGGGGCCGGTGGGGTTGGGTTGACCCAGTCAATTGTTTTGACTAGTCAACTTGGGAATAGTGTAGGGGCCACATGCCATTGACTTAGACCTTTTGAAAAAATTCTTTAAACTAACCGTGGGTCCACATGTCATCTACTATTGTACTTAACTAGTACTACTAATTAGACTAACTAAATTAGTCCCTAAACTAGCGCTTTGGCCGGCCGGACACACGCAGCACACACACTCACGCACTCACACAGCACACACACACACGCGCGCTGCACGCACACGCACCGCACGGCCATGGCTAAGCAACGGCAGCAGCGTAGAGCAACAGAGCAGCAGCAGCGCATAGCAGCCTAAGCAAAAGAAGCAGCGAGCAGAAGAACAGCTGCGGCAACAAGAAGCAGTAGTAGCAGCGAGGAGGAGCGGCAGGGGCCACGGCAGCGGGTAGCAGCGGCAGTAGCCGAGCAGCAACAGCAGCGCAGCAGCAGCACTACAAGGAGAAGCAGCAGCAGGGCGAGCGCGGGAGCCGCGGGCGGCGCGGGCGCGCGGCCAGGGTGTGGCGGGTGCACGCACGCGCGGCCGGACGCGGCCAGGGGCGCGACCATGGCGGGTGAGCATGGCTGCGGGCATGGAGCTTCGGGCACGACGGGACGAGCAGTCTACGGCGTTGGATCGAAGGGGAAAACAGGGGGAGATGGAGGAGAAGCTCACTGCGAGCTCGATGGCGAGGTCGGGGAGGCCGGGGACGGACCGGAGTAGCGGCAAACGACGTCGGACGCCGGTGATGTACGCGACGAAGATGTGCTCGATGGCGAGCTCACGGGGCGGCTCAACTCGATTTGGTGGGCGTAGTCGAAGGAGACGAAGGTGGGGAAGCTCCTCGACAGCTTTTCAGGCGCCGGGGAAGTCGGTGGCCGCGACGACGACGACGACCATGGCGGCAGCGACGCGGTGGGGTACTGTGAGGGAGAGAGCGAGGCGAGGGGTGAGGGGAAAGCATCTAGGGTTTTTTCAGGGCGTGCGGGGTGTTCTTATCCATCGCGTGGTTCCGTCGGATGCTCGACATGGCGTCAGTCGTCGGCCTGGACAACGGGCACGCGTCCACCACGCCATGGCCTCCGTGACTCTGTACAGAGGTGGGGGAAAAGGCCATTGTGGGCTTGGGCTGACACTGTAGCACTGGGCTACAAGTGCACAGTAGTGCAGGCCTTATCTTTTTATTTTATTTACTGTTTTGTAGTTTTCTCCGATATTTGTATTTACCTTTTGCAGTCAGATGATTTTTGTTAATTGCGAGACTTAGCACATAAAGACTAGGCTATCTTTACAGGGCTGCAAAAAAAAGGTTTTGAGGTCAATTGGAATTGTTCAAATTTATATTTGAATTCAAATGTGTTTATTTAATTCCACTGATCCACTAAAATATTTCTAGGTGTAATTTAAAATTCCATTTAATGTTGGTTCCTCTTCGATAAATATCAGGGGATTATTTATAATATTGTAAACATTTTTGTTTGACCATTTGAAGAACCGTTTTCTCACTTGCAATTTGAATTTTGAATTGACTTGAATCAACGTGGGACTTAGCAACAGTAAAAATGATGACGTGGCAACATTAGCATGGGATTACTGTAGTTTAACTATCCGGGCGTCACACGTATCACCCGTCGCCGGAGAGGAGGAAGCAGAGCCCTCGCCGCCGCTTCCATGGATGGCCACCAGTGGAGTCTCCCGCGCCGTGCGCCGCCGACCAGCCGCAAGGGCCCGACCGGGCAGTGGCGTCCGCATCCGCCATGGCAGGGGAGGCCGCCCGCGACCCGCGGTGCTAGAGGCGGATCTGGGCGCACCGCCGCGATGCAGCCGCGAGGGCCCGACCGGGTAGTGTCGTACGCACCCCCCCCCCGGACCCACGAGCCATGGCAGGGGAGGCCGCCCGTGACCCGCGGCGCCAGACGCGGATTTGGGCGCACCGCCGCAATGCAGCTGCCACCACCACCAGCCTCCAGCCCGCACCACCTCCGCGCCGCCGAGCTGCCGCGCCCAGCGCTGCATCCAGCACGAGGCATCCGACCTGCGCCGCATTCCCCGCGCGCGGAGACGAGAGAGCCATGCCGCCGCTAGCGACGAGCGGGCTTCGCCCGCTCACGCCTCCCGGCAACGACGAGGGAGGAGGGAGTGGAGGGGGGGGGGGGACTGGCGGCGGCGCTAGGGTTGGCCCCTCTGACGCCTGCGGGAGCGTCGTGGGAGGGAGGGAAAGGGGTGACTCCTTGTTAGCAACAATAGTGCCAACTTTTTATTGCTAATGAATTTACAATGTTGATTGTCAATTGACCTACTATTGACATCTGCCAAATAGTTGTTACTCATTAGTCATTACGAGTAGTTAACTGAAAGGAGGATAAGCAGTGAGACGGGTGCTTTGTTTCTCCAAGTTAGGGACGTGTGATTTAGTTTCTCCCGTTGCAAAGTGAGACGGGTGCTTTGTTCTTCTCTAGTTAGGGGCGTGTGATTTATTTTCTTCCTTTGCAACACAGGATATATTGGCTAGTGGTACTCTCATGAGACTGGCCACAGTGGGAATAACTTCAGAAGTAATATCGGGTCCAATTCAGCAAATTTATCTATGTGGCAATGAGTTAATGAAGAGAGAGGTAAATTGAGTAACTTAACTATCAAGACAAAATGAGTTTATAACATAATAAATGAAGCTTTGCATAACATTATACATGTTGTATGTTACTCCCTCTAAAGAAATATAAGAGCGTTTAGATCACTACTCTTTACGGAGGGAGTACTGTACTCACTATAGAAATAGTAACATAGTATAGTATCGGATAGCCGATAGCGTGTATGTTACTATGACTGGTGTGTGAAGATTAGAAGTAGCGTGCGGTAACCTTCTTGCTCGTACATGCTGACTACTCCAAACCGACACGAGCGTCTGTGGTCGCCAAACCGACACGAGCCGAGCCGAGCCCGGTCCAAGCCAAGCGTCCAACTCCACCTGTCCAGCCCGCTCGTCCCGCACGCTTTCCCCTCCTCCAAGCCACCACTGGCCTCCTCCGTCTCCTCTCCCACCCATTCGCCGCTGACCCCCCTTCTAGAACCTCCCAGAAGCGAAGGAACGAGAGAGCCCGCAGGGGCGGCGCAGGGGCATGGCGATGGCGACGCACACGGGGGTCGCCGCCTCCAAGGTCCTCATCCTCGTCGGCGCAGGTCGTGATCAATCCCCTCCCTCCCCTCCCCCCGCCCCCAAATCTATCGATTTGCGATGTCGAAATCCGAATTGTCTGCTTCTTTTGATCCTGAAATGGTGATTCTGCGTCGCCGCAGGCCTGACGGGATCGATCGTGCTTCGGAATGGCCGCCTGTCGGATGTATTGGCGGAGCTCCAGGTCGGTGGATTTCTAGCTCATGCCTTGTTAATTTTCTCGCTTTTATTGATCATCAGAGGCGGGGAAAAATCTCTGGATGTTTTTTATGATGAGAAGACAATAGGATAATACGAACGTTACCGCTGACCCGTCTGATAAGAGCATGATTGTAAATCTGCCTACATGCTCCTAAGAGCAGCACATATTGTCACCGAATCTTACAATTAAATCCGCTTTGCCACACTCATATATGTATGGAAAGTATAGGACAGCGCTTTTGATGGTCTCATTTTCATTTTCTGCGTAACAAGTGAAGGCACCAATGGGCACTCCAAATCATCCATAGTGTACCCTGCAAAAAAGAAAAAACTCATCCATGGTGTTTGCCAAGCATGTCTCAGTGGTTTAGATTGTACGTTCTTCATCTTGTAGTAAGTTATCTCGACCTTCAAATCTTTGAGGAACATGTTGTGTTTCTCTGTTTTTAGGAGCTCATGAAGGGCGTAAATCAAGGAGAAGGCTCGAGCGCATATGACATGGCTCTTATCCAAGCTCAGGTGCGCAGTTGTTTATACTTGCATCAACAGTTGCATAGATATGAGATATTACACTAATGTCTTTCATTTGCTGTAAAATAACGTCTCTGTTGTTGTTTGTGCATTCCACGTGCTGGTGTTTGATACTAGATTCGGCATTTAGCCCAAGAAGTCAGAGATTTAACTTTGTCAAAGCCCATTACCATATTGAGTGGCAAATCGGACTCGGGAGGTATGTACCTATCTGATGCCCCCCTTGCTATGTTTCAGTTTTTCTCTCTTAGCGACCTATGCAAAAAACCTAATCCACATGCTAAATAAGCCTTCATTATGAATTTGCTTGTATTGTCCAAAAATGTTCAGATAGATAGTTACTCACTTAAGCCTGACTCTCCTACACTATCTGCAGCTGAAAGGAGACCTGTTTTTTCGTTATGGGCATCTCCAATCTAACAATGAATGATTCACGAGTTTGAATTGCTTCAAAACTTGTAATTTGGAACATGTAGATAGGCTAATGAACAATAATGCTGGTACATTCAATTGTTTCGCCACGATATTTACGAACCTATGACAAAAGCTACTTATCCTCATTCATTTTATTACACTTACTTGCTAGTTCTTGTATCATTTTTTTTACCTGCATGTGCATTTCTCTTCAGGCAGTTTATCGTCCTACATACTGCCAGCAGCTGCAGTTGGAACATTAGGTTATTGCTATATGTGGTGTAAGGTAAGATAAGCATACACAAATTCTCTGTCTGCAATTTTTTGACTAAGGATCAGGAATTGTGTCCTGGTCTTCTTTCTCTAGAAATGTTCTTCTTACAACATCCATATAGAATCAGTAACTGAAGAAAGAGAAAATAGAACCCTTTTTTCTTCATTTTTTTATTTGCTTTCTGCCTTGTTTCTCGCATATACCCGAAATCTCTTGGGAATCATGCTTTTTGTGTGTGTGTGTGGATCCAACTGTAAGCAGATAAATGGAGCACCTCTAAGTTAATCTTACTCTGTAAAGAAATATTCCTGATATGGTGACAAAACATTCTGATAATAGTTTCAAATTGACTGTTGCATTGTTTCCTATGGATTCACTATGGTTTATGTAAAATCCTTGGATCTTTCTTATGCTAATGACGTCTCCAAGTTGTTGTTTTAATACGAAACTTGCAATGTAGATTACATATATAAATTATGTGTGTAAACTTTTATCTGTCATGCTTTTGCTTATATATTAATATCCTTATGCAGGGATGGTCCTTCTCAGATGTCATGTTTGTCACAAAACGCAATATGGCCAGTGCTGTTAATAGCATGTCGAAGCAATTGGAGCAAGTTTCGTCAGCACTAGCAGTATGCTTTACACATTATTATTCATATTCAATGTTGTCTTTCTTTTCATATCTACTGACTAATGACTGACATTCAATTAATTTCAGGCAACGAAAAGACATCTAACAAAACGCCTTGAGAATTTGGATGGCAAAATGGACGAACAAGTGGAAGTCTCCAAACAAATCCGGAATGAGGTTTGTTGATTTGTAATGATGTTAGTCCTCAGCAGCGATATACTGATATGATGACAAGTTGAATGATTCACCCCTGGGACCTTATGAAGTTTGTTCTTGTAGAACAGCAACAATTGTTCTTCTGTTTTCATTCTTACATTACCTAATCAACACCTTCAGATACCATAATTGAATTGTTCACTACAAGTAGGTGTTTCCATCATACTGTAGTTCATCTGGAAAGGTGGGTCAGGATTTTTCTTTAGAACAGCCACCATCTAGGGGTGCAAGTGGCGAACCCATGTAAGCCCACTCAATAGGGGGTAGTACAAACTGAACTAATTCCCTAAAACAAAGCTGCAACTAATATGGCCGATTTTGACTATGGAGCAAGCACAAGTGGCGTGCTGCTTGCATCCCTGACGCCATCACATAACAGCATATGAGTAGTAGTCGTGGCCTGCTTGTGATTGTTTTTGTTGTTAATGTCCATAATCCATAGTCATATACTGGCTAGCATGTCAAGATAGGCTCAAATCCAGAAACTGTGCAACACTTCAAATGACTGGTTAAGGGAATACACTAGTCTGGTGCACATGATGTCTCTGCTTAGAACCATTAACTGCAGCGTACTCAAGTACTTTTGTCCATATACCATAAAATATTATTGTGTAGAATAATAATACGTATGAGCACAAGCATAACCAGAGTGATCTTCCTAAATTGCCTATGGAGAATCTGATTTTGTTTATTATATCTTTTTGATAAGCTATTGCTGGTCTTTCACTCGCATGCATGGAGCACATAGTTTTCCAGCCTTTTTCTTCAAAAGAATTCTGTAAGAGCACCAAAGGCGTACTCTGCTTTCTGTTCTTTTCAATGGTGCGAAAGCTGTTAAGCTAATTTGTTTAGTAGGTACTCCCTCTGTAAAGAAATATAAGAGCGTTTCGATCACTACTCATATTTCTTTACAGAGGGAGTACATGCTGTATATACTTGTAATGCTATGCTATCCTATGAAAATTCAGTTTCTTCTCAGTTCAAGCATTCATGCTGTTCTGTTCAATATGCACAGGTCACTGATGTTAAAACTGATCTGTCTCAAATTGGCTTTGACGTTGAAGCAATTCAACAGATGGTAGCTGGACTGGTGAGTTTGAGCATCCTGGAACCCTTGCACATGAACTTTTGCTCGAAGTCTATTTGATTGTTCTGACTTTGTTTGTGTACGATTATCAGGAAGAGAAGATCGAGTTGCTTGACAATAAACAGGTGACCAGCATACTCACGAGCCTCTGAGTCTTGGCATGCTGAAATTCTGTTTGTCCTAACATCTTACATTTTGATGGCAGGATGCGGCTAATGCTGGTATATGGTATCTCTGCCGAATGGCAGGAGGTATAAAAGAGGGAATAAATGCCAAGTTTTTCCAAGTAAGCAGATGATTGGTACAGGGTTATGAGTCTGTGCTGTCCTGTTTAAGGCCTGTTCATTAGGTGTTCTTATCGCGTAGATTTAACTATCTTTGTCGTGACCCATATCTGAGCTTATCTTGTAGATTGAGCTATCTTCTTGATGATTCATACCTGTTCTTCATTCTACAGGAAGCGGATGAAAAACTCAAGCTCTTGGACCTGGCTCATACTGAAAAGAAGCCAGTGAAGGTAAGTCTAGTGCCTTTCTCTCAGATGTTTGCCCTCCTTCCAGGCAATTTCAGTTTCTTGATGCAGAATCACCAACTTTATGATGTGCATACTGTAGGGTCTGGAGTTGTTTCTGGAGAGCACCAAGGAAGTCAAGGCACTCGACTCCAAGCCTAAGACCATCGTGCAGAACGACGCTAAGAAACCGATGAAGGCATTCGACGTGCCTGTGAAGAGTGCTGCGGTGCACAGGTCAAACAGGTTCTTAATTCGCAAGGAAGGCCTCGCGCTGTGATCAGCGCCTGACCGTGTTGCTCGTGATGTACATTGCGTTATTGGTTGCTTTGTTTGGTAGAAAATATAGAAGAAGAATAACCTGCATCCCGAGTGGTGATTTTCCAGGATAGACAGGTTGATACGTCTTACGACAATTTGTATTGGTTTCTTTGTATTTTTTTGAGTCATTTCATGTTCTGGTCTCAAGTTGCTCGCTTGTAAACAAGTGAAGGAATAAATGTTTAAAACAAGTTTTTCTTGTCGCTTACATATTTTCTCCGTTCTCTTGCTGCAACACGTGCATGCATGAAATGTGCAGAGTCGTCTAGCAGCAGGGTCTCGAACAGAGCGATGATTTGCATATATGATTTTTTTTTTAACTTAACTTGCACATATGAATTGAGCTGAAGAAGTGCACGAACCAGGTTGCACTCAGCTGAAGAAGACGTGGCGCTCTGAAGCTGGAAATCATCTTGAATCTTATGCAGACAGACACTGGTTTCGTTCTGAATAATGAAATCGTCGCCTCCCCTCCCGTCCCCTCCCCTCCCCTCCCCATTTTTTGATTGAAAAAACAAGTGCATGGACCGAAGTTACTCAAAGGGTCTGAATTTTTGAAACTGATGTGCCAAATTTCATGTTAAAACTCGCAGATCAATCAAGAAGTACAGAAGAGAAACTAACATATCGGAAGTAATCAAGTGCGTATTGTACTATTCACTAGCTCGGTTTGTCTATTCTTAATATGTGATGATGTGAATCAGATTTTAGGTTTAGAATTTCGTGTTAGCTCACTTGGGGGGAAGTGGAAGTCTGGAAACGGCGTGGTGACGGCGTCTGGAAAAGACGGACGAAACGTCCCTCTCTCTGTGTGTTTGTGCGGCCGCCTCGGCGACGGCTCGCCGGCGGGCGTTGAGTCCCCCCAGCGACCCAGCGGCTAGGCGGCCCCTCCGGCAGCGAGGTGAGCCTATCAGTTCCGTTTTCTGCCACCTCATTTCCTCCCCCTGAACCCTATGTTTTGATTTTAGGTGCAATGTAGTAAACCCTAGTTCCGTGAGATGGATTTGGGTTGGAATCTGGGTGCGTTGTGGATCAAACCATCTGAAGAAGAAGAATATAGAAATAGATGACAAGAGGTGAGCTCCAGAGAGAGCACCCAGCACCCGTCCGTCTCTGCTCATGAGAGGGGGGAAAAAGCAGGGGCAAAGCTCCATTTCCATTGCAGTGTGGATTACGTGATGTTATTTTGTAGACAGAATCCTGTAGGCTGAACCTTGAAGATGCTTGTCAACTGAGGGCATTCTATCAAGAGGGTCCTTTGATCATAGGTCAACGAACTTGACGGCAATTCACCAATTTTTCCTATAGCCCAACATCACTAATCAAGATAAGCTCAAATTACAAAATGCGAGGACAGAGCACTCGGTGGCTGCAATTCAGGATGTCTCGTCTCCTCCTTGAACAAATGTTCGAAGGGGCTTCTCTCCCTCAACCCTTGATTTTTTTATTTATTTCAAATTACAAATCGTGTCATGTACATCGGAGTTGCACGGTATACACATTTAGTCTGGGTCTCAAATGCTGTGTTTACACATATATAAGTACATAACAAATAGTAGCGACATAAACCTATAAGCACAATTGACAGTTTGTCGGTATCAAGTCGGTAGCTCGCAGGAGAAACCTGTAAACCTTTCGAATATATCCATTCCACCCAGCATGTAAGATGGCAGTGAATTGAAATTGCTTCCGCTCCCCATTGTCCACTCCTTACATGTCATACTTGCTGCAGGAGAGGGACATACTATAGTAGCTTAGTCATAAGTGTTCGCTTCAGAATAAAAACAGTGGTGCTTTAGATAGCATGCTAAATGTTAAAACTGAACACTATCACATCAGTGAACTATTGCTGTCGTTACTTTGAGGTTTTTCGTTGCTACCGTTGTTTCCATCGTCTCTTCTTAAATTTAGTTTTTCTTTATGAGTACTTAACTGTCGGGTGAAACCAGTTAAATACCAGCTGGCAACGGATTTCATGGCATTGTTCTACCAGTTGAAAATGGAGGCATGTAGCACAGTGTGTACTTACGGGATCTGTACATGCTCAAAGTCCTCCTCACTCGACCTGATGACGACCTCACGTCCGGCCTTGTGGAGCAGGTAGAATAATACTTGATCCAACTCGGGCATCGCTATCACTTTCAGTTTCTTAAGTTCCTTCAGGTGTTGCAATCCTTGCGGAAGTGCCTTCAGCTTGGTGCACTTGCAGAGAGTTAGTATCCTCAGCTTCGGCATGGCGCCATCCTCCAATACCCACTCCTCGATATCCAGATCGTGGAGCACCAAATTGTGCAGGTCTGGAAACCCCCCAGAAGGGCAGGTCATGGTCGCACCAGTGTATGACTTGACCCCTATTTCCAACACATTCAGGAATGTCAGCCAGCCCCCAAGTGTCGGCATGGGGTCTTCATCATTCAGCAGATTAGGACAGCCAATTTTCAGCCGTCTGAGGTTGTGCGGGAGGAGGTGCAGATCAGGAAGATGTATGTCGTTGGGCACCCCGAACTCATCCTCGCACGCCCCGGCAATTTCCAGCTGCTTGACGCTCCGGTAGTGCTTCCCAAAGCACCAAGAGGGACTTTCTTCCATTCTGTAAATTGCTCCTTCCCATTGCTTTGGCGTGTTGGCTGCCAGGAATATGAAGAGAGACTTGAGGTTGCTCTGCATGGTCGTCTTCCACACGGACCATGACTCGACCTTGTAGATATGGACATGCTTCAGCGTTGAAATGCTCAAGAGATCGATAGGGAGCGCTTCCACTACGGCATCCCTTGCATCAAAAGTATGCAAGTTTGTGAGATTACTGACGGAAGCAGGGAGTACATATGTGCCCCCTTTCAAGCCGAGATACCTTAGATGTACCATCTGACCGATCTCTGTAGGTAGCTGCCATCTCCCTCTCATGCCATCAAAGTAGAGTACCCGCAGGTAATTAAGGCCTCGGAAAGAGAAGACGTTCCTTTCTAGCCGAGCTGCATTGAAGATCAGCAAGGTGTGCAGATTTGGCATCGCAACACCGACCTTCACGCAAACGGAATCGTAGAGAACCACTCTGTAAGCTCTCATTTCATTGGAATATGAGGTCTCCACTTCATCTCTGGAACTGCAGTCTTTCAAGAACCCTTCTCTTCGAGCTCGCCCAATTCCCCAGTCGCGCAACACGTCATGTACCTTAACGGTCCTGATGCACCTGGAGCTCTTCTTTTCAATTAGGATCAAGCAGCGCTGGGCCAGTTCTTCCACATACCCGAGCGCAGTTTCTTCAAGGGAGCGTCCACGCACGTTCGGTATGAAACCCTCTGAAATCCACATCTTTGTAAGAAGGCCTACCGGGACTGCGTAGTCTTCTGGGAACGATGTGATGTACAAAAAGCACGCCTTCAGATTGCTTGACAGATCATAGTAACTTAGGTCCAGTATGGCTCTGATGTCACCTTCATTCTTCATTGTGTCCCAGTTTACGCTATTAACCATTCTTCTCCACTCGGTGATCCTGAGATTCTTTGAAAGGAATCCTCCCATGACTACAATCGCAAGAGGCAAGCCATTGCATTTTAATGCAAGTATCTTGCCAAGTTCTCTGAAGCTATCCAGATCATCTCTGCCATGAATGACATAGGAAGGGAATGCCTTTCTATTGAATAACTCTATACTTTCGTCGCCATTAAGGAGCTTCACCTGCTGGATTATTTTTCTTGCGTTGGGATGATTGGAAACTGCTGAGTTGCGAGTTGTCAGAACAATTCTGCTTCCATTTTTTACATCAGGAAAGGCGGCTTGGACCATATCCCAGTCTTCCATTCTCCAGACATCATCTAAAACCACCAGGTACCTTTTATCCTTGAGAAAACTGTGGATCTTCTTGATAATTTCCATCTCGCTCTTTGTTCCCAGTTCTTCGAAGTCTTGACTCCCCATGACCCCTTCCACGATATCCTTCAGTGCACCATTGACTGTAAATTGCTGTGAGATGCATATCCATACACACGATTTGAAATGCTTTTTCGCGACAAGATTGTAGACCTTCCTGGCAATGGTTGATTTCCCTGCCCCCCCTGGACCAACAAGGGAGATGACAGTGAGGTCCTTGTTCTCCGAGTCAAGCAGTTCATCCTTGACCTGGTTGATTTCACTGTCAAAGCCAATGACATCAACCTCATCCCCGAAATCCGGAAGCGTCAGTCTCCTAGAGCGTAGAGTCTCGTTCTCATCCATACTGTATCTTGTCTCATTCAGGCTAGTACTATGAATGTTATACTTTGCAAATTCTTCGAAGATCTTATTAACTCTCGCTGTCACCTGATCGATTCTTTTACCAATGCTGTACAGGCGCTTGCAGTGGACGGGGTAACAGGCGCCCTTGGATATGGCGCCCAAGAGGGACGGCGGTCTGCTGGTCTCCCTGGCTAAGATGTTGGCCGTGTCGATGATGATCTCGACGCTGTAGGCGACGTCCCTGACCTCCGACACCAGTTGGCTGAGCATCTCATTCTCGCCCCTCTCCATCCTCGCGTCGGCGTCCCTAAGGAAGCACTGCATGCGCTTGAGCTCGGACTTGAGGGCCTCCACCTTGGCAGGAACCTGGCCCAGAGAAGCAACTTCTTGGATCACCGTGGCGCCTGCCCTCTGCAGCACCGCAGCGACCGCGTGCTCGGCCATGTCTCAAGGTGATTTCCGCGTCTGAAAGCACAAGATTACGCAAACTTGCAGATGATCGGAGACGACGATCGAGGCAATATTTCTACACTGAGGTTGATATGATTCTCGGAGTAAAAGGATGAGACGAACCTAGCTAATTTCCTGCTGCGTTTACTCACTCACTGTAGACAGAACAGAAGCAGAAGCCAAGATGCAAGCAAATAGGAGCAATTAGACACTTATGTGGTGCCAACAGAAGAGGATGAAGAGCGTGAGGGAGGGGATTGGAGTGTACCTGATGGATCTGTTGGCTACCCGCCGAGGCCGAGCAGAGGACGACGACAGTGGACTGGATTCTGCTGGATCTGGGTTGTTGTGCTCCGTCGTGCGTGGAGGTTTGTTGGATCATCATCCAAACATTATTCTCGGGTCAGCTCATGCTGCTGCCTGCGTCAGTGACAGACAGGGAGATGATGTTTCAATACTCTGGAGGGAGGGCGTGGACGTTGACCCGGCCGGACGAGCTCACGGCTTGTCCTCACCGGACGTTGTCGGTTTGTGTAGCTCGTTTTTGTTCCAGGACGGACGCTCGGCCACCGGTACGCTATCGGATTTGTGCGTGAGCCATAATAATGCCGACTAGTGAGTCATTTTTCGTCCATCCAACAAGCTCGATCGTTTGGTTCCAAACACTTGGCTGTCAGATGCATGTCCCGACCCGCGGGAGGGATCACTGCATTTCTACCCATGGCTTGAGGTTTGTCGTGGATGCGCTACTGCGACGCTCTTGGGCCCTTGACGCCAAGCAGGGGCGTAGCCAGACCCCAGGCTACCAGGGCTGTGGCCTGGGGCGTGCCGGCTTGTTCTTTTGTTGACTGTAGCTATATGATCACTATTTGGCACTGTTTACTACTCTAGTAACGATGTTGGCCCGGGGCGTGTTTCCAATCTGGCTACGCCACTGACGCCAAGGCCAAGACCAGCGACCAGCGTCAGGTACGTGCGGGTGCAGCTAGCTCCGTTTATTCTCGTGCAGGTGGAGTGCGCGTGTTTGAAAAACGGCGGAATCCCTCCCGCAAAAGAAAAAAAAAACCCGGCGGAATCCAAAGTCCCGGAGCTAAGAGCAACTCCAACGCGCCGACCCAAACGAACGATGATTTTGTCCGCTTTTTGTCCGTTTGGGTCAGCTGCCTGCTCGGCGTCCGTCCTGTTTATGATTTGGGTCGCCAGTGCGCCCAACGCGTCGACCCCGGAATGGCCGGCTTGCCGCTGTTTTTCAACAAATATGCACACATTTTGCATAGTTTCACAAGCAAACAAAAATAGCATAGTCTCACAACCAAATAAATTTAGCATAGTTTTACAAGCCGAATAAAAATTAAATTATCTCAAATACATTTGAAAAAAAGATACATCTACTTGTTGCCAACATGATCCCACATATGCTCAACCAAATCATTTTGCAGCTGCATGTGAGTTTTCTAATCACGCATTTCATGATGAAATTGGGTGAACTGTGCAAACGTTGCCGCTCCTCCTCCATGCTCAGGCACAACATTCTCACCCTGAAACTGAAACCCTTGATTGTAGATACGTTCCGGGCGCTCATCCTCTACGATTATATTGTGCATGATCACACAAACAGTCATCACCTTTCATAACTTCTTGGTGCTCCAAGTTCTAGGAGGATACCGAACGATGCCCCATCGAGATTGCAGAACACCAAAGGCACGCTCGACATCCTTCCTAGCACTCTCTTGCTCTTGAGCAAATCTTTTTCTCTTCTCTCCGACAGGGTTGGGGATATTCTTCACAATAGTGGTCCACTGAGGATAGATACCGTCACCTAGGTAGTATCCTTTGTCGTAGTTGTGGCCGTTGATGGTAACATTCACCGGCGGGTTGTTGCCTTCGGCAAGCCTTGCAAACACCGGCGAGCGTTAAAGCACGTTGATATCATTGTGCGATCTGGACATGCCGAAGAACGAGTGCCAGATCCAGAGATCTTGTGAGGCCACGGCCTCAAGTATGACAGTGCAAGCCCTGACATGGCCCTTGCCAAGCAGAAGGACAGTTCTTCCACTCCCAGTGCATACAGTCTATGCTGTCAAGCATCCTTGGGAAGCCCCTGCTGGCATTCATCGCCAACAAGCGGGCTGTATCTTGAGCATTCGGCTCTCTCAAGTACTCAGGGCCAAACACAACAATCACAGCCTTGCAGAACATGTACATGGACTCTAGGCATGTAGAATCGCTCATACGGACGTACTCATCAATGAGATCATCGGGCACTCCGTATGCAAGCATCTGGATGGCTGCAGTGCATTTCTGATAAGATGAGAAGCCAATCTTTTCAACGGCATCCTCTTTGCACTCGAAATAGTTATCGTATCCGACCACCCCCTTTGTAATACGGTTGAAAAGATGCCTAGCCATACGAAAACGACGCCGGAATTTCTGACGTTTGAAAAGCGGTTGGTTGTGTCAAAGTAGTCATTCCATAGAAGCAAATGGTTGCTCTCTCGGTTGCGATTCAGCACCGGAATATGCCCTGGGATCGAGTCCCGGAACAACGGCCGCTGCCTATAGGTGGTCATGGACCAACATGGCAGCCAACATCTCCTCATCATCGGACGAGAAATCGTCGGAGTCGCGCAGGAAATTGTGGAAAAAGAACTCATCGGCGGATTCCATTTTGTACCTTGGCAAACTGTCGAACAGCTTACGGGCGTCGACGAAGAAGCTGGCCGGTGAAGAGAAAAGACGTGCGCCTCCCTTGGACCAGGCGGCTGGCCTGGCGGCGTCCGACAAGCGTGCCAGTGTCAGGACGGGGCGGTGTCAGATGAAGGAGCTGGCCGGGGCGGGGGAGGCGGCTTCCTGCTCACGGCGACGTCGGAGTGTGGGGTAGGAAGCTTTCGGTGCCCCGACGGCGAGGCGGTGGTGCCGGCGACGTGGGAGGTGGCGGCGTTGGGGGAGGTGTGTCGGCACGGGCTGCTGGCAGAGGCACCGGAAAATGGGCGGCGACGACGACGGGGCGGGGCGGGCGAGGGTTTGCTGTCGATATGGGTGAAAGAGGATGGCCAATGTGCCACCGACTAGCGAGCCAGGGGGATGAGTAGACGCGCGTCCGCTTCGTGTCCGCGCTGACGCAAATCAGGCTCAAAATTGGGTCGAGAATGGGTCGGCAGGCGAACAAAAAGCGGACGCGCATCCGTTTGGGTCGGCGTGTTGGGTCGACTTTTCTGTCCGCGCTGACCCAAACAAACGCGCGCGAACGAAATGGTTCGGCGCGCTGGAGTTGCTCTAAGTACATACGTACGTGCGTACTCCCGGAAGCTCGCCAATGCCAACCCGGTGGCGCTCTCGTCGGACTAGGCCGGCGAGGACGACGAGGCTCGGCTCCGCTCCTTTCTAGCCAGGGCTTCGTTTCAACTAGGGTTAGGACTTACGATGACTTTTGTAGCTCTGACCATCGTGTTCCGTACGTAGCCAGGGCTAGTACTACGCGCCTCCTTTTGGTGTAATGTGATGAATGAACAATGTGTATGGTCCAACTATGTCATGATTGATGAATGAACTATGTCGATCATTTTGCTCAACTTCCGTGATGAAATTACGATTGGTTTAATGGCATTGCTCCTGATCCCTTTCTGCACGCCCGTGCCTCGCCAAGGAGCAGGCCCACGCTGCCCGCCGTCTGGTGGCTAAATTTCGTGTTTTTACCTTTTTCGTATACTATTTCGGGATCTGACCCTCATTGGAAAAAAATTCGGGATCTGACCTTTTTCTTACCGCCAGGCATCTTGGCGGTAGGGTATAATAGCCTACCGTCATGCCCCTTGACGGTAGGGTTAGACACCCTACCGTCAAAAAGTTCTAAGTTTCCAACACAGAGCGTGCCCAGGGCCTACCGCCAGACCCCTTGGCGGACCGCCAAGCCCCTTGGCGGTAGGCTGTTATACCCTACCGCCAAGGGGTCTGGCAGTAGGAAAAGGGTCAGATCCCGAAATATTTTCAAACAGGGGTCAGATCCTGAATTTGTTAGCAAAAAGGGTCAAAACACGAAAATTTGCCTCGTCTGGTCAGGATCATCTCCTCCTTGTTGTCCGACAGTGGCACGACTGTCCTCTGGCCGCCGATACCTACGCGGAGGAATACTGCCGTCGCACCGGAGACCCCAAGGAGAAGGGACCGGTGAGGAAATGGTTATGTCGGGCGCCCACTCCATTTATTTAGGGATGGCAGTTTTGCCCATGGGTATGGGTACCCGCGGGTACCCTACCCGAAAACAATGGGCATGGGTGAGACTTATCAAGATTTTGTACCCATGGGTAATGGGTATCCATACCCGCAAAATATATGGGTAGGGTACGGGTATGAAATTAGTCCCATGGGTAACCCAATGGATACCCAAAAGTATTAATAAATTAAATTAACTCCTATGACATGTGGAATCATTACCCAATTCCTTTGGCCCAATCCTAAACCCTTATTCCCTAAACCAGTCATAGCTCCATAGGCCCATAATCACCAGCTCACCACTCCTCCTACATCCTATATGACTCATCGAAACATGAAATCATGACTCATCACCATTGGAATCTTGTACAACTCATGATCATGCGTTCCCTAGTTCTGATTCCCACCTCCTACTGTATCATAATTCCACCAACTATTGCTCTTACTGCCTTGTTGCGTCCAAGAGGTCAACCACCAGAGAAGGATGCATCGTTGCTAGACTGCTTGCCCAATATCACTTCAATTTTAGGCTCATTTCTCTACTTTTCAAAATGTAAATGCTATATATTGTACCCACTGGATACCCATTGGGTATAGAATGCCCGATGGGTATGGGCATGGGTGTCAATTTGTGCCCATGGGTATTGAAATGGGTGGGTATAGAAAGTTTTTGTGGGTATGGGTTTGGGCAGAAGGAGGTTGTACCCACCCATACCCTACCCATTGCCATCCCTACATTTATTAGGCTATATCTATCTACTAAGTTTCCAAAAAAAGGCTATCCATCTATCTATAGTTTATCTATCGTTTGTATCTAGGTGGTGAACTTGCACATTTTGTGGCCGGTTGTAAAACTTTATCCCTGATCTATGTATCGCTACATAGTGTGTATCATGTTGCACTGGCAACATGGATTTGGGAGGCCAGATATATTGGAGACAGTTGCGGATGCGGAGAAATGAGCTGTGACCGGTCGCTGTCTGCAGACGTATAGATGTCAAATTTAACTGTTGTAGGTGCTCTGAGGTAGCTGTAGATGGACGAAGTTGTGTGTCTAGGTCCCCATCTCGGAGCACGGAGGTGGTAGCAGTTATGGAGGAAACTGGATTGCTATAGTTTGTGTTGTTGCGGCTACCGGATCCTGGTTCGGCCGAGGGGCCGAGGTCTTCTACTTCACCCCTGCACGCGTAGCCGGCATTGGTAGGTGTGGCCATTAATGGGCGTCTCCGAGCTTCCTTTCCGGATTACTAGCTGGCAAAGGCGACACGCCGCGCCCAAAAACCCGTGCGTGCCTCTATTGCTTGGTAAGGGGATATAGATCTTTCTGATGCGGAAGGAAAGAAAAATGGTACATAGTGAAATGCAAACACTATCTAATTGGTTTCTACAGCTCTTTCCATTTACTTGGACACAATGCAATGAATGTTGTGCTATTTGGAACTGTCTCAACTGTCATAAAATTTAAATATCCAGTATAGTTATTCCTATAACCCATAAAAATGTCATAATTTAGAAGGTTCTTTAAAATTGAAGCTTCCAATAGGCATGTTGACTCACGCCTGGACATGTACAGATGCATACTTGTACAACATGGTATAAAACAATGAGCAGTAAGCATGGACTGTTTTACATTTGCTTTTAACAGATTTAACAGAAAGAATAAATGATTCAAGATTAGCAGAACATAAGTAACAATGTCCAGTTCCATGTTTGTGCATTATAAGTGAAGGTTAAATATCCCACTGATTTGTATATGCTTTTCAAAGATTCAATATAGAAGGAGCAAAATAGTACTCACCCCCGGCCAACTAAACATGATAACAAAGTACAGTGTCAGATATATGCATTATAAGTGAAGATTAAAGAACACAGTTACATCAAGTGATGATCTCCAGACCGATCTGCACGAAGCCCATTCGGCCAGTGCCCGGTCCGTTTGTTGGCCTGCTGCCAGTGGGCTTCCTCTCGCCTGTCGCGTGCACTGATATGAAGCACGGAGCCCGTGCTATCCTGCCACTTGAAGTTGCTACCAGATTCTGCAGCTGCCGTGCTCCATCTCTTCCACCCTCCGCCGTCGACCAAAAGAATCACCCACCCACACTCCAGCTCCTGGATCCCTCGGCTGCGACCACATCCGTCGATCCCCCAGCGCCGG
The DNA here is from genome assembly GCA_011799875.1 of Thinopyrum elongatum. Lineage (NCBI taxonomy): Eukaryota > Viridiplantae > Streptophyta > Magnoliopsida > Poales > Poaceae > Thinopyrum > Thinopyrum elongatum. The sequence goes on from CM022301.1 coordinate 368,818,402, forward strand.
TGGGAGCCCTGGGGCCACTTCAGGCGGTCGCGCCCCCGGCGGCTGGAGCCGAGCCTTCAGAAGCGACGGATCTGGCCCCGCGCGCCTCCGCCGCCTCCCCTCGCCGGAGCCCGCGCATCCAACAGTTGTACGATGGGATCTGCATCGACCCCATCGAGCGCGCCTCCAAGCGCAAGGCTTCTGTCAGCCCGGCTGGCAGGGAGGGCAGCCGCCGTCGCTCCTTGGGGCGGAAGAAGGGCAAAGCCCTCAAGGCGGCCTCCATCGTCGAGCTGCCGCTCCAGGACACTCCAAGGCCGCTTACCAGAGGCAAGGCGAAGCTGCTCGCCCGTTGCCGCGGCCTGAACTTCGAGGCGGTCTGCGCGGACGCAAGCGCGTCCTCTTCTGCTGCGTCAGGTGGTGCCCCTGATTCCTCCGAGTCTACCGGGTCTGCTCATGAATAAGTCTACCAGGATGTCGAGTTGCAACGTGCTTTGCGTCTACATGCTAGCAAGAGCCTCTCCCAAGGGCTGTTTTTGTTTATTTCTGCATAAGTGTTGTATCGTAGTTCATCATCCTAGTGCTTGGTCCTTTTGGACTCTGTATCCGCATTGTACTGCATGTTTCCCTTACCTTGGCATTTGCTTTCTAAGCTTTGTAAGCTCTGTTGAGCGACATATCAATCATTTCAATCAAGTATTCCTAATGGGTTGCCTCACTACCCTGCCTCCGACTCCATTAGCCGAGTATTTTTTTGTTCCTTCATGCGGATTGCTAATTGGAATGTTAGGGGACTTGGTGACTCTGACAAATGCTCATTAGTCAAAGATGCACTCCTTTCTAGTCGATCGAGCATTATTTGCCTGCAGGAAACTAAATTGCAGGTGGTGGACACGATGAAGGCAGCATCCTTCCTCCCCTCAAACCAAAGATCCTTCATATATATGCCGGCTTGCGGCACAGCAGGAGGACTGCTTGTGGCTTGGGATGACAACGTGGTATGTGGCTCTGAGATTCTAAAGCACAGGTTCAGCATATCTGCAAAGTTCCAATCCAGAAGCAACAATGACAGCTTTGTTCTATCCACTGTATACGCCCCATGTGAAGAGGAAGAGAGGGATGATTTCTTTGCGGTAATGAGTCACACAGCAGAGCAAGTAACGGGGCCTTGGATCATCCTAGGGGATTTCAACATGTATAGGTTTGCACATGAAAAACCACAAGGAAGAAAGAACTGGGCACTGATGGACAGATTCAACTCATGGATCAGAGACAATGCTCTTGATGATATTGATGTTGCCAACAGAAGCTTCACTTGTGTGACGCCCCCGGCTTAATCGTGCACTAATCATACATGCAAATGCACACGATCAAGCCTAAGGACTCACTTGAAGATATCACAACACAACTCTAAAACACAAATAAAGTCATACAAGCTTTATATTACAAGCCAGGGCCTCGAGGGCTCGAATACATAGCTCGATGGCATACAAGCATCAGAGGAAGCATCAGGTATCTGAGTACAGATATAAAAGAGAAACAGAAAGGCCTTTGGAAAGGCGGGGCAAAATAAAACACTACGATCGAAAGGCGTAGGCCTCCTGTCTAGGACCCTCCGAATCTACTCCTGGTCGTCAGCCATCTCGAAGTAGTAGCCATCCTCAGGGTGGTAGAAGTAGTCGTCGGCGGGGGCAGCGTTCTCAGGGGCTTCGTCATCTGGTCACGACAAACTGGTATGGGGAGAAAAAGAAAGCAAAGCAACCGTGAGTACTCCGAAGTACTCAGCAAGCAAGGATCTACACTACATATGCAACATTATCAAAGGAAGGCTGTATATGTGGACTGGGCTGCAGAAATGCCAGAATAGAGAGAAGGCCTAGTCCTATCGAAGACTAGCATCTTCAGCAACTTCAAACATCTTCAACGATCTTGCAGCATTAGAAGAGTACAGTATAGCATAATGTAAAGTAGTAGTAGTATCAAGTAACAGTCTCGCCCAGAGATCCTTTCTCGACTCCCTGCGAGAAAACGATCCTGGAGCCACATATCCAGGTACCATCTCAAGTTCTAGTTGTACCGATCAGGATACAACTCCGAGTGTCCTTTACCGTAGGATCGGCTATCGATACAAGTTTTCTTCCCTGCAGGGGTGCACCAACTTACCCACCACGCTCGCTTAACTCCGGCCGGACACACTTTCCTGGGTCATGCCCGGCCTCGGCCAAATGATACAACGCAACCCTACCTACAGCTCAGCAGAGAGGTCCCCGTCGGTCTACCTCCTAAGCGCAAGGGGGTCTTGGGCCATCGCCCCTCGCCCTCCGGGTCATTGCGCACACGCGGATCCAGGTACCACTTCTCAGGATGGCGCCGGCCCAGCCGTGCCGCGATGCTGAACTGGACGTCTGACAAAGCTTTCGGCTGATGCTACGATGCAAAGTGACCATAACTCTTCCCACGTGATGGTTAGTGCTATCCGACCATAGGTCGGCTCGGATCAAATATCCAAATCGTTAGAGGTCTAGGGGCTTGCGGTAACGAGCAGAGACTCACGATCGATGTGACCCCGTCGCCCCGTCTCGAGGACTTGCTGCAAGGGCTAAGAATGCCCAGCCGCGCCTCGTAAAATAACTCACGGGTAACTATCCATCATTCGCGGGTACCCCTCAGGGTCGACCCGCCCTACCAAGTAGCAGTATCATCAGTTATGTAAGGCATCCGTGTGGCTAACATATCAAGGGGAAATCCAAGGCATCACCCTTGTTGGACTCCCACCTGAGGTAATAATGAGGTGGACGTAGGAGGAATCACCCTCGAGGTCCACACTTGAGGTGTTGCACGACTTCGTCGTTATCCAGGGTGGTGTAGGAGGAATCACCCTCGCTGACCACGACCGAATAACTAACCTACAAGGTTATCATCAGAAGTGCTGACGAGGTATCACCCTCGGCACTCGATAGTAACCCAGTAGTGTCGAGCAACTAAGGAGGAAGTGAGGTGCGGTGCCGGGTCCTGGTCTTCGATCCCGTTGATCGGGTCTTCTGATACTCCAGCGGGGCAGTCGGGATAAGTGGGGGTCATTGATGGGGCTCTACCCAATCTATTCTAAACAGTTTAGGATGAATTGGAAGGTATCAACAGCAGGTTACAATAAACAGGCTATGCAGCAGGAATAGGATAACAGTAACAGTAGTAAAATCTAATGCAAGCACGAGAAAATAGAATAGGCGATATCGGGATGATCAAAGGGGGGGCTTGCCTGGTTGCTCGGCGGCAAAGGCAGAATCGTCGGTAATGTAGCCAATCACCGGAGCTGCGTCGATCTCGGAGGCTACGTCGGTACCGGGCTCTATCGAGAGAGAAGAGGGGGAGAAAACAGATAAATATAAAGTAGACAAAGCAATACAGAGCTTGCTAGGCTAACGTGCGGTGCAGGGTTGCCTAAAGCATGTCTAAGTCATATTAGTTATTTAGGGTTAAAGCTGGATTTATTAACCGGTGGTTATGTACTATTCATCTACCGGAAACAGGCTAAAAGTTACGGGTTCACCTCCGTAGAGGGTCCCGACACGGAAACAGACGGCACGGTTAGCTTCGTCTCGTCGTTCTGATCAACTTTCATGTACAAAGTTTTTCGATCCGAGCTACGGTTTATTTTCTATTGAATTTCAAAGTTTAATCAATATTTTGAAATTGTTTTAATTACTAAATTTGAATTTTAACAGTAGAATAAATTGCTATGTGTACCCAATTTTGTACCCAGCTGACCAGCACAGAGGCTGACCAGTGGGCCCATTGACTGGGTCAGCGGTCCAGTCAACGGTCAGCCCACAGAGGCTGACATGTGGGCCAGCATGCTGAGTCAGCAGCTGACTCAGCAGTGCTTATCCACTGGAACAGTGGCTGGCCCCACCTGTCAGTGACGGCGGGGGTTAATCTGGTTTAGTTTAATTAACTGGACATTAGTTAGGAGGTGGGACCCCATGTCAGTGCCTAATTAAGCCAGTTTAATTAACACTTAATATAATCCGGGGTTAATTAAGCGCAGGGCCCCACATGTCGGTCGCACGGGGCGTCATTAGCGACCCCCGTTGACCAGACACGTCAGCGCGCCGGCGGCTAGTCGCCGGTGGCCATTTCCGCGGCGGCGCGGCTCGGTCTCGGCCGGAAAACGGCTGTGGTGGTCCGTTCGGGCGACCACAAGCACCTACGTGACCGGGGCGAGGGCGCGCATCTACTTGGGGGTAGCAGGGGTCGCGGGGGTGGCCGGAACAGTGGCAACGGCGACCACAAGCGGCGGACAGAAAGCGGCGAGCTCGGGATCGAGTCCAGTGACTCGCCCGAGCCAAAGCAGAGCACGCGTGCGACGCCTGGGAACTACAGAAGCACGGCGAAGGCATCGGCTTGGCCTGGGGTGGACGAGCGCGATGGCTACGAGCGCGCCGGCGGAAGCAGAGACGCGGCCATGGCGTTGGCTAGGCACGGCTCAAATCGGAGCAAACCAGAGGAGAGGGAGGAAGTGGAGCTCACCACGGGGACGCAAGAAGGTCCGGTGGAGGATTAGTGCCGCGGTGCAGAGAATCGACGGCGGCGGACGGAGGTGCCCGACGAGATGGGCGAGCTCGTCGCGGTCGGTGTGTGGGCGTCCGGCTCGAACGGATGGCTCTAGACGACGTGGCCGAGCGAGGCGAAGACGACGGGCACGGAGAGACGGCGCGGGGACGTCAGTTGGCGCGACTGCAGCGAGCTACGGCGACGGTGGCGCTCGGACTGTGGGGAGAAAGGGTGAGCCCGAGCGAGGGAGAGACGAGTGAGGAGCGGCGAGTGGATGAGGACAGAGAGGAGAGAGCGAGGGTGTCCTTATCCCCTCCTCGGCTGTCGGTGGGCGACGCGGTGTCGAGCTGCGGCCGGTGCGGCGAGCGGTGACGAAGGCGGCGGCGACACGGGGAGGAGGGAGACGACGTGGGCTGGGCCTGCGCTACTGTGCACTCGAGGCCCAGCACGGTGGGCCTTTTTCCTTTTCTTTTCTCTTTCTTTTCTGTTTTTCTTTATTCTTTCTGTTTGTCAATTGTTTAGTCATTTGTATACTTTTACAAAATATGAGACTTGGTCCAAAAATTACAGTGCAATGTTACCTACCTCCAGAAATTGGTTTGGGCAAAATATGATTTCATAAGAATTTTTAATAAATGAAATGGATTAAAAGGGTGCTGGTTTGGTACTGTTTTCTTAAGAGAAAAGTGTGTTTTTGGTCCCTCAAGTTCCCAGAAAGTCTAGACTTGGTCCCTCAAGATTTTTTGGTCTACATTTGGTCTCTCAAGTTTCAAAACCGGATAAGTTTGGTCCTAAACCAGATTTTAAGGGCGTTGACCGGGTCAAAACCGCCTGATGAACAGTAAATGCGATTTTTTTTTCAAAAAAATCTGAAATTTTTTGGGGTTCAATATGCTTACATGCGCAAGGTGCACCCAAATTTTTGTGCTCTTTCGACACTCGAGGAGCTCATGGAAAAAAAACAAAAATATCTGCCTGATGAATAGTAATTAAAAAATAATTCAAAACAAAACCAAAAAATTCTGAAATTTTTTGGGGTCTAATATGCTTACATGCGGAAGGTGCAACCAAAATTTCGTGGTCTTTCGACCCTCGAGGAGCTGGTGGCAAAAAAAAACAAATTTTGGCCTTTTTTTATGAGCGAAAATTTGTTTTTTTTTTCCACGAGCTCCTCGAGTGTTGAAAGACTACGAAATTTTGATCGCGCCTTCCGCATGTAAGCATATTGGATCCTAAAAAATTTCAGAATTTTTTGGTTTTGTTTTGAATTTTTTTCGAATTTACTATTCATCAGGTAGATATATTTTTTTTGCCACGAGCTCCTCGAGTGTCGAAAGAGCACGAAAATTTGGGCGCACCTTGCGCATGTAAGCATATTGAACCCCAAAAAAATTTAGTTTTTTTTTATTTTTTTTTGCATTTACTGTTCATCAGGCGGTTTTGACCCGGTCAATGCCCTCAAAATCTGGTTTAGGACCAAACTTATCCGGTTTTGAAACTTGAGGGACCAAATGTAGACCAAAAAATCTTGAGGGACCAAGTCTAGACTTTCGGGGAACTTGAGGGACCAAAAACACACTTTTCTCTTTTCTTAATGATAGCCACTTAACTAATTTAGTAGATGTTGAATATAATTTTAGAATTGTCTCTGAATTATTTACAATATTAGGAACATTTCAGTTCCTGGATTTAAACAACTTCATTTTGCACTTTTGAATTTGAGTTGATTTTCAGAGAGGGATTTGAATTGAGGTGTTTAACCACTATGATCAAGCAATGCAAATGATGATGACTTGGCATGATTAGCATTATGTCACAGTGCTTATTACATAGAGGTGTTACAACTTGGTCCAACAAGAGAGAGAGGAGCCAACCCTGATTAAGCTTGATAGAGTCCTGGTTAATGCAGAATGGAACCTAGGCTTTCTCAACACGACGGCTGCTGCCCTACCTGCTACAACATCAGACCATGTGCTCATTGGTGTGGAGTTCTCAAAAGAAACATCCAAGAGCTCTTTCTTCAGGTTTGAAAATCACTAGCTGCACATACCAGAAGTCAGAAATCTGATAGCTCAGAGTTGGGAAAAAGGAACCGGACCGTTCTCCTCAGCTTCAACTTTGCTCAGTTTCAAATTAAGAAGAACGAGGGCTGCAATCAGGGCCTGGGAACGCACTAGATCACCTATGCAGGACACCATTGCAAACTGCAACCATGTCGTACAGTATCTTGATGCTGTGGAAGAGAGGAGGCATCTCTCGAGGATGGAGGTCTCTCTCAGAAATCATGCCAACATGAAAGCACAACAAATGATCTTGTGGCAGACTAGTTTTTGGAGGCGAAGAGCAAAAATAAGAGGCTGTACTTTGGAAGATAAGAATACTAAGTTCTTCCACGCAGCTGCCAACTGTCAACACAGAAAGAACAAAATCAAGCTTCTGGTTAAGGATGGCACGGATTTCTTCAAAGACCAGGACAAACTCGCAATTGCCACTGATTTCTTCACGGATATCTTTGGGAAACACTCCGTTTCAATGCCAACCTTGGACCCCTTGTGCCTCTATGACCCGGCTGATCTGAGCGCACTGGAGGTGCCTTTCACTTGGGGTGAAATTGCTGCTGTAATTCAGAAAACTCCGAATAACAAGAGCCCGGGGCCTGACGGATTCACTAATGAATTCTACAAGAGCTTCCTTGGACTGTTAAAGGAGGATTTGATGAGGTTTTTCCAAGTATTTCACGAGCATGGCAGTAACCTGCACGGCATCAACACTGCCAACATTGTGCTGCTCCCGAAGAAAGAAAATCCAACGGATATCAAGGACTTTAGACCAATCTCCCTAGTACACAGTATACCAAAATTAGCAACCAAAGTTCTAGCCGTCCGGCTACAACGGCTAATCCCAAGCCTCATCCACCCACTACAATCTGGTTTTCTGCCTGGACGCTGCATAATTGAAAATTTTGCACTGGCAGCCGAGTTAGTGCAACAGGCCAAGAAGAGGAAAACACCGATGATAGTGCTAAAACTTGACTTCCAGAAAGCGTTTGATAGTGTCAGCTGGGATGCTCTGAAGCACATTCTTACAGCCAGAGGCTTTGGGAGCAGATGGATCAGATGGATGGATGATATACTATCATCTAGCTCCTCTAGGATACTCATTAATGGAACTCTATGGGAGAGGATTTTATCAAGGAGTGGGTTAAGACAAGGAGATGCTCTATCGCCTTATCTTTTCATACTAGCTGCAGACGTTTTGCAACAGTTATGCAAAAGGGAACATCAGGCGGGGAGCCTTAAACACCCACTTGGAGCCGATGGCCCTTTTCCTATCCTATAGTACGCGGACGACACGTTGATATTACTGCAAGGGGATGTCCAGCAAGCAGGGATTATCAAACAGATTCTAAAGGCTTTTAGTGAATTCACTGGGCTAAGGATCAATTATCATAAGAGCACTTTTGTTCCAATATGTTTAGACCAATAAACTTGCCAGGATATTGCCGACGCTCTGCAGTGTCAGGTCGCAACCTTCCCTTGCACATATCTGGGACTACCCCTTTCTCTCAACAAGATAACACATGGTCGGTTGATGCTTGTGATACACAAAGTTGACAAGCGCTTGTCTGGTTGGCTTGCCACTTTCCTGTCTTGGGGGGTCGCCTCACCTTGATTAATGCGGTCTTGGCAGCGATCCCTAGTTACTTCATGGGTTGTTTTCTATGGCCAAAACAGTCGCTGGAGAAGGTTGAACAAATTTTGAGGGGTTTCTTATGGCAAGGGAAGAACCAGGCCAAGGGGGGACAATGTCTTGTCGCATGGGAAGTGGTCACTCTACCGAAGGAGAATGGAGGTCTGGGAGTACGAGATCTTGCAGCACACAGCAGGGCTCTGGTATGCAAGTTCATGGCAAAGGTTTTACAACAGGAGGAAGCCCCGTGTTATAATTGGTTTGCACGGAGATACTGCCAGAAGGAAATCTCTTGGTCTCCTCACAGTCGGGATACCGCTATCTGGAGAGGCTTCAGGTCCACCGTACAGTTGGTTATGGAGGCTACCAAATGCAAGTTAGGGAATGGACAGGGAATTGCCTTCTGGTATGACCTCTGGCTTGACTGTGGTAGGCTCATGACATCCTTCCCGACACTTTTTACCTTCTCTACGTCCAAGTTCTGCACAGTCGTCTCTCAGTTCAGAGATGGGCAATGGAACATTCAGCTACACCCAAACCTCTCTTCCATGGCAGCACAGGAGCTGGAAGTCCTGAATGAAGTCTTGAGCAACGTACATCCTCAAGAAGGTACGCCAGACACCAGAATGCCTCTTTTGGAAGATAAGAGTATTAGCACTGCATACTTCTACAAGCTGCTCACCTTTAGAGGAAAGAACTATACGCCAGCTCGCTACATCTGGGACAGGATCATACCAAACAAACATCGTATCTTTCTGTGGATTGCTCTCCAGGACAGATGACGGTGTCCTGGACTGGGGGGTACTCACCATGTCGTCTCCCGACCAGTGGGTCGGGCCGAGGACCCCCATGGCGGTTCACTAATGGGCCAGTTCGGACAGCCGATGACATATACGAGGAAGATTCCACAAGACTTGGTGATCAAGATAAGGACTCCTCTCCACCGACGTAGCCGACTAGGACTCTTGTTATCCTCGGCCTCCGGTACATTATATAAGCCAAGGCCAGGCTCGTTGATAGATAGATTATGACATTACTCATCATACCCTTAGGGTTTAGACCACAACATATGATCTCGAGGTAGATCAACTCTGTACCTTGATACTTCATCAATATAAACAAGAGCAGGACGTAGGGTTTTACCTCCATCAAGACGGCCCGAACCTGGGTAAAACACCGTGTTCATCGTCCTGTTACCATTGATCCGAGAATCCACAGCTCGGGACCCCCTACCCCGAGATATGCCGGTTTTGACACCGACAATGATGCTTTCATTGAGAGTTCCGTTGTGTGATCGGTAATGGATCAATGGCTCGCCTACAGATCAACTGCGACGTCGGCATATTCGTCGCCGGCTCGACTGGTCACCTTGGCTCGACCAAGGACTGCGCTCCGCCTCAGATTGTCATGATCGGATGAGGGCCTTCATCAACATCAACTCCGACCTCTATCAAGATCGTGGAGGAATCATTCATATAGTTCGGGGGCTCAACTTCAACATTGTGCTCGAGCGACCGTGCTGTTTTTCTATACAGCGGATTTGTATTCGCCGTCGCCGCTTCCTCGGTGGAATAGTGCGTAATTGTGTATATAACAATCCTGTAAAATTTCGTCGCGTTCCGATGGAGGAATCTCCGGCGATCTACGATATACCGGAGCCCTGTCAAATCTGGACGGGAATCTTGACGAGTTTAGGGCGAGGAGTCCAGCGCCCAGCTCGGACATCATTTGGAAGATCCAACCATTGATCGGCTGCGGAATTACCATATCAATCACCCCTCAAAATTTCAGCTCGATCCGACCGTTCAAACTCCAGGAACGGCCCGAGGAGTGCGTCAATTTTTGGACCTATTTTCTGCGCGAAAACGAATCCGACCCGAATTCATCTTTTTCATGAACGGGATATTGAACATCCTTTTTGAAGGAAACCTTTTCTAGGATATTATGTGTTATTCTCAAACACGTGCCTACAAATTTTTAGTCTTTCCCGAGGCAATTTTCATCGTCGTGCCGATGTCAAACCGGCCCGACCACTTTGCTCCACGGCTACCGACCTGTGCCAGCATCGACTGCGCCGTCGCTCCATCAAGCCGACGACACCTCCTCGGATCATAACCTTGGCGAGCCGAGCAAGAGTTCGGCATCGTGAAGCCGAGCATGAGATCGGCATCACGAAACCCTAACTTGAACAACCCTGAAGCTTCGACTTAGGGATCTCTCTCCGACCCGATCCCGGGGTCGGCTCTTATCTCGCATCCGGCTTCAAGCCTGAATGCGGCCTCTGCGTCCGAAGATCGGAAGTCAGTTCCGGCCGGACTCACCTCTCTTATCTCGCATCCGGCTTCAAGCCTGAATGCGGCCTCTGCGTCCGAAGATCGGAAGTCAATTCCGGCCGGACTCGCCTCTCTTATCCCGGATCCAGCTCCAAACCTGGAAGCGACTTCGGCGTCCGAACACCAGGAGTCAGCCCTGGCCGGACTCGCCCCTCGCACCATCGTACCGGAGGACGACTCTGAAGAAATCTCAGATACCAATCCGGCTAAATCTCGCTCTGCTAAACGAGATGCTATATCGGATCCAGACGATGACCACTCCATCGGCTGACTTGTGTGGACATTGCCGCGCCACAACGCCGTCACGCCATCGACTCAACCTCGACGCTCATGCCATATCCACCATATTATTCACTCCGCATAAATTATTTATGCATTTTTTTTATTTTTTAATTATTATTATTTCTTGCTTGCACTATTTTATGTGTGCAGGTAATCAAATTCGACTGTGTCACGCGGTCAACTTTGTGGGCCGACGTCGTCGTCCTGCCTGCATCGATCAAATTGTGGTATCGCCTCAACGCGTGTCCCTGTGTCAGCATCTCCGCGGTGAACCTACTTCGACCGGTCTGAGACGTCACCTCGGCAAGCCAACCTTTGCCAGCATCGCCAGGCCGTCGCTTCATCGCCCATCAGGCAGTGGGTGTGCGGATCGAGTCCTAATTTTGGGAGTAACATTTCTTCAGATTGCTACAACAGATAAGCCAGGTGCTATTAATCCTATTAATTTTCGATAGCATGGGTTTATTTTTCCCAAGGAATTATTGCTCTGGTTTTGGCCATCCTCTGTCCACAGGTCTGTCAAATGGTGACCGCATTAACGACTGTCGTGTGATGGTTCGGTCAGTTTCTGTTCGTAGTTCGGCGAACGCTGCATCTGGAACTCAGACCGCCCTGCGAATTCAGGCTTTGGCACGCCTTCACTGCATCACGCCGACGCCCTGCATTGACATTGACTTCGGCGCCAGGCTACATCTCTTTAAATAAATTATTTTGCATAAAGCAATTATGCGAGGATCTTTTATATATTTATATTATTTTTGGACTGCACTATCTTACGTGTGTAGGTAATCGACTTTGACTGCATCACGCGGTCACTTCGGCATCGCCGAGAGAGCTCTACCTCGTCGGGTGTTCGGCGCACGGGCCATATCTCTTTTATTATTCACTTTGCATAAATTATTAATTATGCAGAGAATTTTTTAATTTATTATTATTACTATTATCTCCGGCTTGCACTATTTTCTATGCACAAGTAAACGATCCGAGTCAGGCAGCGCTGTCACCTCGGCGTACCAACGTACCACGTCACCTCGGCTGGACCGGGGGCTTCGTCATCACTTCATTAACCCACATCGGGGACTTCGGCGTCACACTGCCGGCCTGCTCCGTCACCTCGGCCGGACCGGGGGCTTCGCCTCGCCACATCGACAGTGCCATGTCTCCACTTCGGAGTGCCGAGCTCTTCGCTCGGTCGCCTCAGGTCAGACTTGGGGGCTGGGACCTCGTCCCGAAGTAAGCTCGGGCCGCACATCGACACCGAGCACATTAACCAGCTAAGTCGCTTCCATGCTCAAATTTTTTAATTAATGATCGGTTCGACCAAACTTTATATTTGTGTTAAACAAAGAACTTAGTTTGTTAAAAATGTTATTTGTTAAAAACACTTATTTTACCCAAGTTAACTGGGGCTCTTAAATTTATATGAGTCATTTTGTAATAAAACTCTTCTTTTGAGTCGTTTCAAATTCTTTTTCTACCACTCCTTTTTCGACTCAAGTGTACGGTCAATAGCCAGATGGCCTGGTCTCTCTCTAAAGCCGCTCGAGTTTAGTTCGCTAAACTGGCCTTTGAAGAACACTCCGCCTTCGGGATAGGGAGGTTGAAGCCAAAGGCTGACCCGCTTGAAGTCTTGAGATCGGATGTGTCAAGTTAAAACACGACGGAAGCACAAACTAATTTTAAGACCAATGTTCGGATTGGCACCAAAAACTTGATTTAGTTCAGACGTAAAGTTTTTACTGAAGTTTTTTGGTTCTCCAAGCCTATGGCACTTTTAACCTATTTGTGTGTTTCCAGCATAAGTCTCGCAGTGCAACGCCGGACACCTTTAGAAATTCGGCAAAAACATTCTCGGATATTGCTATATATGCATCAGTTTCGAATTGTGTCTTCAGTCAATAGTTGGGTTGCCCGGCTCCTGTGCTTGCCTCCTACGTTTCACTTTGTTCGGCTAGGTGTGCAAAGGGAGAACCACTGCGATTGTGCTTCCAGCTCGAATGGTTAAGCACCTCAGTGGAGAAAGCCGAAAACTGACTGTCACAATGGGCGTAAACTGGTCAGCGATCCGATGACGGTGTCACACTATAGATCGATACCGATCACCCCGTGTTAAACGACGGGCCTTTCATAACATTGGCCGAAGTGTTCATGGCTAGACTTCGGTCGGTGCCGAACACAAACCGGGGGCTCGTAGCTAGCTTCCCCAGTTTAAAGCTCCCATGACTAAGTGAAAGTTATAAAGCCCGCATATCTGATTGCCTTATTTCCGCTAACACAACCGCCTTCGGGCACCGAGACGTCGGCTAAGGGTTGTCATGTTACTGCGGAAACACCCTGCGTAGTATCTACAAAGGGGTAGAAGCCGACGATGGGCCACTTTCAACTGATAAACGGTCGCAACGGAGTCAAAATAAACATATATCATCAGTGTTTGTATTCAGTATACAAGCGCTGCCTTCCGTAATTATCGTTATAAAGCCATAAATATGCATCAAATTTGACTTAAATTTTTGGCCAAGCTGGGTTGCCTGGCTCCTGTGCTTACCCCTACGTTCCCGATTGTTCGGCTAGGCGGTAAAGGGAGCACCTCTGTGATTGTTACTACCGGGTCGTCCGGGTTAGTACCTCAGACTGGGTGAAGCCGAAAGCTAGCCATCTTAAAGAATATAATTGGTCGGCAACGATGGAAGTGAAAATTTTGGTTTATTATGGACCACAGAGTTCGGAAACTTTTTCCCAACTAAATCCTCAATATTTTCCTCCCACATTGATCGGAGTTGAGGTTTCATGATCATGATCAACATGACAGCCTGGGAAAAGGAACCTGTAACGGAACTATTTTTCCCAGAAGATGTTTTATAACATATCTCTCTGCGTACCTTTGTTTATAAAACCGTATGGACGGATTGCCTTGTTTGTCGTAAATCTTTGCCCTTATAAAGGCTTTATAAAGTAGGACGAACACTCTTCGGCTGCTGGCCGAGGAGGTTGAAGCCGATGGTCGGTCAACAAAGTTTTGTACAATGCGGATCCGAGCATTAGTGATGTAAAGTACTTGGATGCATAGAATCATTACACATAAATTGTGATATACTCCGGACATTGATCCTTAATTCGGCCACCCGTGCCCACATTAAGGCTCGAGGGCTACTGGGCTTCGCGCTTCTCATTTACAAATATTAAAGGGGCACATCGATCCCCTGATCTTGTGTTGCCACCCGACCATTGGCTTGGGGGCTACTGCATCGACGATTCAATGCAGACAGTTTACAAAGTGTGAAATAGTTCCCGAGGAGATTATGATCCTCAGGTTGGTCGGCCGCACCCAACCTGAGTCTCGAGGAATATGCACACCACATTTCTATTCCTAAGTATGCTACAGAGCTAGGAGTTGATCCTCAGGCCGATTTTGTGAATCGACCTGAGTCTCAGGGGCTACTGGGATCAACGGTTTTATGCCATCCTTCAGGTGCATGCCGGACATTGAGCGGACATACACCTTGAGGGCTACTGGCTATATACCTCGGCAGATAATAAATTACACAAATCGAAATTAAATTCACAAAAATCAGCCCACATCCAAGGTGGTGCACCACCGCGGGAGCAGTCCGGCATAAAGCTCGGATGCAAGTGGCTAGCTCCATAGAGGGCATCTCCGGCATTAAGCTCGGTTTAACCCTTTTAACTTTTTTGAAACCGAGGTAATTTATGACATCTCGGATACAGTCCCGCATTGGTGCCCGGCTGCGAGATGACACCTCTGATGTAGTCCGGCATTGGTGCTCGGCTGTGAGAGGACACCTCGGAAGCAGTCCGGCATAAAGCTCGACTGCTAGTGGCTGGCTCCATAAAAGAACCTTTTCGGCGTTAAGCTTGGATAATCCTCCTTCAAAACTTTCAAAGACGAGATACTCTATGCCTCCTCGGATGCATTCCGGCGCTGGAGCTCGGATACAGACTGGCGTTGGAGCTCGGCTGCAAGAGATACCTCGGATGCAGTCCGGCGTTGGAGCTCGGATGCAAGAGGACATTGCCGCACGGGAAACACTTCGAACCCGACGTGTGGCGTAAAAGATAACAAGGCATTGATAAAGGCCGAGAACTTAAAAGACTCCTCGGATACCCGACGTATGAACTTTTCGAATATACCTCGGCAATCCTCAAGATCGGAGATGGGAAGATTTATTGAACCAGTTTTCAAGACCGACGACCGAAGATGAAGAATAGTTCGGAAGAACCGAGGAGCGTCCCCAACTTGAAGACCGGTTCAGGGGGCTACTGACGGTGTCCTGGACTAGGGGGTACTCACCATGTCGTCTCCCGACCAGTGGGTCGGGCCGAGGACCCCCATGGCGGTTCACTAATGGGCCAGTTCGGACAACCGATGACATATACGAGGAAGATTCCACAAGACTTGGTGATCAAGACAAGGACTCCTCTCCACCGACGTAGCCGACTAGGACTCTTGTTATCCTCGGCCGCCGGTACATTATATAAGCCGAGGCCAGGATCGTTGATAGATAGATTATGACATTACTAATCATACCCGTAGGGTTTAGACCACAACATATGATCTCGAGGTAGATCAACTCTGTACCTTGATACTTCATCAATATAAACAAGAGCAGGACGTAGGGTTTTACCTCCATCAAGAGGGCCCGAACCTGGGTAAAACACCGTGTTCATCGTTTTGTTACCATTGATCCGAGAATCCACAGCTCGGGACCCCCTACCCCGAGATCTACCGATTTTGACACCGACAACAGACACAACACTAGGGATAATATGCTAAGGAAGCATTGGGATAGAGTTGTATCCCATAATGGATGTGATCTATGCCCAGCTGCGGAGACAATGAGCCACATTTTACTCAAATGCAAGCTAGCACAAGCTCTATGGTCCAAGTTAGGTCTGCAGGAGCTAGCCACATCCTCTACAGAAGCTGAAGCTTTTTTATGCTCAGAACAGCCGTGGACTCTGCACGGCAAGTTGTGGCATATTCTCTTCGTGGCATGTGTGGTCACCCTTTGGAATGCCAGGAATGCTCAAGTCTTTGATGGATCCTGTTGGCAGGAGAGTCATGTCTACAACGAGGTTACTGCATTGATCAGGCTATGGAGCCTGCGTGCTTCAGAACATGCTCGACAGAACCTTTTTGCTTGGGCAGATGCTTTTGTTTCTAGTTAGCAAGATGAGCGTTGGCTCTTCCTTTTCCATCCTGCACGTTGTATCCTGACATAGGTCTGGTGATGGCCTGCTGCACACGTTGTGCGGTGTTAACATCACCTTCATGTAAATGACTTTGGTCATTCGGGTACTTTGCCCATTTTGAATGCATAAGGTAGAAATTGCTCTACCTTTTTATTCAAAAAAAAGAACACAGTTACAGAACTGGGACTGAACACAGTTACGCTTGTAAATCTAGGAAAAGAGATTCACCATCGAAGTGTTGCATATGAGTAAGTCCAAGGAAATGACTTGTACATGCCATCACCTCTCTGAATGGCCATGTGATGAGGACACCACAACCATCGACAAGTCTTCAACAATTATAGGTCCAATCACAAGAAGTCGCACCAAACAAATAAGTGACCAGGTGAACGCTAACTTAAGTTTACCTTATAACCTTGATGACACAACTATGCTTTCATCCCCATTGTTGTTGGTTGAACTTAGGTATAACATGGAAGCAATCCAACAACCTATGAGCTCTTGAAGCAACCGCTTTGGAGGAACAAGTTTGGAGATAACAAGTTTCAAGTGAAGCTGATGCTGTCAGTTTTTACCTCTGATGTTTCGTTGTGCCACACCCATGTGGTGGAGAGACGGGGCCATAGGGGTACATCAGCAGAAGCTACATCAAATTATCTTTCCAATGCAAAAAAACCTCACATCATTTGGAGTTGTGAGTCAAAAGTACTAGTCATTCTCGTGGAAGGTGTCCAGGCTGTCAAGGCTTCGCGAATTTCCGAGGAGCTCTTCAACAACTCCCAAAGTTGACTGCTTATTCCCCCAAGGAAGCCATGCAAACCTGCTTACTTTTGAAACCATTTTCACACCTAGCTTAGGGAGTTGTCCCTGCTATAAAACCCCATCTCCCCCATCCTCTTGAAAACCTTTTGTAAAACCATTCAGCTACAAGCTTATGCAGCAAGACTGCTAGAGAGATCCGAGAGATCTTGCTACCTTTGCTCTTGTGAGTTCATTTGGATTCGCGAGAAGGAGCCTCTGGTTCCCCCTTGTTCGTGCTCTACGATTCCGGCCGTTTTGTGTGGATTAGTCCCGGTTTGTGGTTCTACGATTGTTCGGACAGCGGGTTGGAGTTCTTGTAGCTTCGGTCAGCCATCCCCAACGTACGAGTTGCATCCAACCTTGGCAGGTATAAAGCTAGTTATCCCGGCTGCTTGCAGCTAGTTATCCCTTCCGATTCGATCCTACGACGTGAAGATCGGGCCACCCTCGAGCGTGAACTCGTTCATCGGGTTCCCACCTATCACCATGCAAACTCAAATTTACCATATGTGGAGCATCCTTGTAACACCCCCTTGTAATAAGCTCTGTGACACTCTGTTAAAACTGCCAAGTCATGATCATTTGCAGTGCCATGTCATATGGGTTAATGATCCAATTCAAATTCACATCTGAAAATCAATTCAAATTCAAAAGTGAAATATAAAGTTGGTCAAACACTGTTGGGAAAATGTTCATTAAATGGTAACAAATCCAGGAACATTTCTAAAATCAACATTAAAATATTTGGAGTTGGGTAGATGACTCAAACAAGATGAAACAGCACCCAAAACAGCAATATTAAATCCATTTAAATTCATTGCAAATTCAAATGGTTTCCAAATCTGTCCAAACCACTTTCTGTTGAGAAACAATATTGCATTGTATAATTTGGGTCAATTCCCATATTTTACAAAAATGCTAAAGTGGCCTAACTATTTTTGCAACAGAAAAGAAAAGAGAAAAGGAAAAGAAATAAAAGAAAAAGGCAAAAGCTGGACTGGACCAAGTGCACAGTGCATTGGCCTAGCCCAGCTGGCCCATCCCCTTCTCTCTCCTTCGCCGTGTCAACCTCCCTGTGGACGAGCGTGCGCGCGCCGGCGAGACGCCGACAGCGCGACGCCGCGGCCACCCGAGGGGATAAGGGCAAGTCCCAGTGCCTCCCCCCTGGCCCTCCTTGTCCACTCCTCCCCTCTCCCCTCGCTCGCCTCGCCTCTTCACCCCTCTCCAGATCCGAAGCAGAGCGCCACCGCCGCCGCGATCCGTCGTTCGCCGCGGCCACAGCCCCTGCCTCGCCGTCTCTCCGTGCTTATCGGCTTCGTCGACGAGCGCTGCGTCGAGCAGTGCCACCGGGCAGAGCTGAGAGCCTCCGCATCCAGCCCACGCACTTCATCTTCAACCTCGGGACGCCGTCGATCGCCGTCGTCCCCGTCCATCGCTGCGGCTACTAAGCTGTCACGGGCTTTCCTTGGCCGCACGGTGAGCAGCCGCTGCCTCCTTCCCCTCTCCGTTCCATTTCGACGCCGTAGCTAGCTTCCCCGCGAGCTCGAGCTCCAGCCGCCGTCGGTCGTCGTCGCAGCCGGCGCTGCGGGCCGTTCCAATGGCCACCGCCGCCGCCGTTCGCCTTAGTGCGGTTCCCGCGTTCGAATGCGCCTAGTCCCGCGCTGAAATGAGCCCCGTAACCCGCTTCCCCTCGCGTCACCGTAGCTCACCGCCACCGCCGACGACATCCTGCTCCACTCCGGCCACCACAGCTCACGCGGATAGGCTAGATCGACGCGGCTCCCTCTCCCCGTTCGAACGCCACCGGTCTCCGCTGATTTGGTCGCCGGACGGCGTTTCCCGAGCACCTCCCGAGCATCGCCGCCGCGTTCTGTGGTCGCCGGCGTAGCTCCGGCGACGCGGCCGACGTGGCACTGGTGGGCCCCGCCCCAGAGTCGCTGCCAGTGGGCCCTGGGGGCCCCGTTGACTGGGTTGACCAGTCAACTTTGCTGACTGGGCAGCCCCAGTCTATGACATGTGGGCCCCCTGCAAATTAAATCAAACTAAAACATTTTAAAATTTAAAAACTAATTAGATTAACTAATAGGTCTATGATAGGTGGGTCCCACAACCCTAATTAATCTAAATAGATTAGTTTAAGTCTCTGTTAAAGAAACAGAGGCTGACATGTGGGTCCCACTGGACCCACATGTCAGGTTTGACCCTGGTCAACCGCAGTTGACCTGCTGACGTCACTGTGATGCAATGCTGACATCATAATTCATTTTCTGATAAATAAATAAATTCCAGAAATTCAAATAAACTTTAAAAATTAATAACTTTTAAACCGTAGCTCAGATCGAAAAAGTTAAAACATGAAAGTTGCTCAGAACGACGAGCCGAGTCTGATCGTGCCGTCTGTTTCTCCATCGGAACCCCCTACATAGAAGAACTCGTAACTCCGGACCCGTATCCGGCAGATGAATAGTGCACACACCCTGGTTATTAAATCCCAGAATAATTCTAAAAATAACTAAAATGACTTAGATGCATATTTAGGCAACCCTGCACTGCATCATAGCATCACACGCACCGTATTGCATTTGTTTGCATTATATTTACCTGTTTCTTCCCCCTCTTCTCTCTCGGTAGACCCCGACGTTGACGTAGCTCCCGAGGCAGACACAGCTCAGGAGTACGACTACGTCCCCGACGACACGACAGTCGACCTTGCCCTTGCCCCCGAGCAAACAGGCAAGCACCCCCATTTTGAGCATGGCTATATCGCCTACTCTCTTCTCTCTTATGCTTGCATTAGAACTGCTACTGCTACTGTTTTCCTATATCTGCTGCATAGCCTGATTATTGTACCCTGCCTTGTTATCTTTCTGGTTATCCTAGACTGCTTAGTATAGGCTGGGTAGAGAGACGACTGAGACCCCCACTTGATCCCGACTGCCCTGCTGGATATCAGAAGACCCGATCATCGGGATTGAAGACTAAACCCCGACACCGCACATCACTTCCCCTTAGTTGCCGACACTGCTGGGTTACCATCGAGTGCCGAGGGTGATACCTCGTCAGCACTTCTGATGTTAACCTTGTAGGTTAGTTACTCGGTCGTGGTAAGCGAGGGTGATTCCTCCTACACCACCCCCGATAACGACATCGTCGTGCAACCTCTCAAGTGTGGACCTCGAGGGTGATTCCTCCTTCGTTCACCTTGATGATAACATCGAGCGGGAATTCCGTCGAGGGTGATTCCTCAGGGTTCCCTTCGGTGTCAGACACACAGTTACCTTGGATATTATGACTTGCACTAAACCATGATACTAAAGACGGGTCGGCCCTGAGGGGTACCTGCGCGAGCTTAACGCGAAGTGATGTGGAGTCGGGTTGACCTGGATGGTGCCCGCGAGATAACTACGAGGCGTGGCCGGGCATTCTTAGCCCTTGCCGCAAGTCCTCGAGACGGGGCGACGGGGTCACATCGATCGTGAGTCTCTGCTCGTTTCCGCGCGCTCCTAATCCACTACGGTTTGGATATTTGATCCGAGGGGCCTCTGGCCCGATAGCACTAACCATCACGTGGGCATAGTATGGGCGTTCTACGTCGTATACTTCAGCCGAAGCTTAATAGACGTCAGCAACTGAGCGGCACACGCTGGGTTGGACTGGGAACGCAACCGCGCTTGTATCAAGGGGTTGCTAGGTCTGCTCACCGGCGGTGTACGCAACGTGCAGGAGCGTCCGGGGCGATGGCCCAAGACCCCTGGGGGCATAGGTTAGTCCGGCGTGCTGACCTCTCTGTTAAGTATTTGGTCGGGTTGCGGCGTGTTGCTTAGCCGAGGCCGGGCATGACCCAGAAAAGTGTGTCCGGCCGGAGTTAAGCGAGCGTGGTGGGTAAGTTGGTGCACCCCTGCAGGGAAGAAACTTCTATCGATAGCCTGTCCTACGGTAACGGACACTCGGAGTTGTATCCCGATCGGTACAACTAGAACATGTGATGAGAACTGGATAGTACGGCTCTGGGATTGCTTTCTCGCAGGGAGTCGAGAAAGGATCTCAGGTCGAGGTTGATGATACTACTACTACTACTATACATTATGATCATCTGATCTCTTCTATTGCTGCAAGACTGTCGAAGATTGTTGAAGATGCTAGTCTTCGATAGGACTAGGCTTTCCCCCTCTATTCTGGCATTTCTGCAGCCCAGTCCACCTATACAGCCATTCCTTTGAAAATGATGCATATGTAGTGTAGATCCTTGCTTGCTGAGTACTTCGGATGAGTACTCACGTTTGCTTTATTTTCTTTTTCCCCCATATCCAATTGATGCCACCAGACGACGGAGCCCCTGAGCCAGACGCCCCAGCCGACGACCAGTACTACTACCCGCCTGGCGAGTACTACTACTACGAGGAGCCGACTGACGACCAGGAGTAGGATCGGAGGGTCCAGGGTAGGAGGCCTACGCCTTTCGATCGTAGTATTTTATTTTACCCCGCCTCTGTGAAGGCTTATCTCTCTCTCTCTCTGTAATATATCTGTACTCAGATATCTGATGCTTCCGCTGACGCTTGTATGCCATCGAGCTATGTATTCGAGCCCTCGAGGCCCTGGCTTGTAATATAAAGCTTGTATGACTTTATTTATGTTTTAGAGTTGTGTTGTGGTATCTTCAAGTGAGTCCTTAGGCTTGATCGTGCGCATTTGCGTGTATGATTAGTGCACGATTAAGCCGGGGTCGTCACAATCCTCGACACTGCAAGACAGGATTGATCATTTCATATTTACGCATGGAAACCTACTTTCAAAACTTGAATCGACAAATTAAGAAACTGGAGAGAAACAGAACAATAATTACAAATATTTAACCATAATACATAACAATATTTTTTTGCTGACTAAGCACACTCAAATAACTGAACTGGAGAAGTATGTTGCATGATCACAAATAACTAAGCTAATATTCAAGATGACGCATATGGATGTAGTAAAAATGTGGGAATTTGGCACCTTTTGTCAATGACATAAGGTACAACAATGGTTAAGATAAAAGAATACGAAGGATCGATATAAACTATCTCTACTTATAGATGTGTGTATACAAACTGCTACAGAGACAGGTAAATTAGGGATGGCTTAGGAAGAGGATTTATTTATCTGCCTCTCTCTACGAACAACAAAGGCCATATGTTCCAGCAGCCGCTCCACGCCTTGATGCCATGGGCCAGTAATTTAGGCAGCAGATTAATTAAACCCTTTTGGCAAACATTTTGGGCACGCAACAATTGCAAATAGAAATACTTGGTAATTACCTCTTAAGAGGTCCTTACTTTCAACAGGATAGCTTTTTTTTTAACTGTATGTTCAGAAAACCACTAAATTTCATTTAAAATACGATGTCATTTTTACTACCCTAGAAAACATTCATATTTCCTTCTACATGTGTCGAGAGCACATGGTAAAACCAAAATGTACAAATCGCTTAGACTTTCACATGAGTTTCTCCCTTTGTTCACTTTCCTAATACAAATTTTGGAACAATATAAACCCCCTCCCAACGAATAAGGCAGAAGATTTTTTTGCCATAAGTCAAACTTTTTATAATCGAGCAGGTCATATAAAAATATCTTTTACCTGACTGATGTGTTGATATTAATTGGGTACTATATATGTTAATTTTTTTCAACAAAACTTTGTGAAACTTAACAACCTGACTTACGTTTTCGGGAGGAGGTCATAGTATTTAGATATACAATGGGAAATAGTATCATCACGCTACATATTTGTAAATATAGTGCATAACTTTAATGACGGAGGGGAGGAAATTTTATGAATACCGTGTGCTAGCAAATAAAAAACATGAGGTGATGAAATACTCCCTCCGTTTTCATTCACTCCGCATATTAGCTTTGACCTACGACAAACTTTGACCAAATTAACACACACACACACACACACACACACACACACACACACATATATATATATATATGGTACGAAAATATATCTAATGATGATTCTAATGGTATTGACTTGGGATTGTGAATGTTATTTTATTTTATAAACTTGGTCAAAGTTTAGAAAGTTTGACCCGAGACAAAGCTAATATGTAAAGTAAATAGACACGGAGGGAGTACCACATGCTGAAGTGTTGAGAAATATATTATCTCATTGGATGGATTTGCTGCATGATAGCACGCACTGAATAATACAAACAAAATGACTATGATTTTCTTATCTCAGTTGATCAACTCACACTCTTGAACTCGTGCAACTTCGATAGTAATTAACCTTTTCTATACCTAATAATAAAGGACAGTGCATTTCTCCATTTTTTTTTTGTTCCGTTCACGTATACAGGGTAGCAGCAAAAAGGTCGCGTTTCTCCAATCTTTTGGTCTGTCCACGCATATAGGGTAGCAACAAAAATTCCCATCTAAGCCCTCCCATATTTTTTATATAGAAATTGGTTCAAAGCTAGTGGTGAGGGAGGGGGGCATTTGCCCCCTCATCTTAACACATAGCTTCACCTCTGCTAGTATGTTGGTATGTTGTATTTGTCATGTAAATATATATTTTTAATCAGTTAGACCACCCTGACCAAAAATCCAGCCTACACCACCATTTGTAGCTTAAGGCAGAGAATTATAGGCCAAAGCATACTATGATCGTCATCATTTAGGTTCCGAGTACAATACTAATTATTTGTAGAGCTAAAGCAGCTTAGTAGCTTAAGGCAAAGAATGCAAGAGGATGAGTAATTACGTGCATAGAGAGTACTTCAGAGTTGGCTTCTTGTGCGGCCTTCCTGGCTATCGTGTGTCGCAGTGACCGTTCAGGGCGTTCTGGGTGCTTAAGTCCAAGTGACACCAACTACATCGACGACCATGATACAGAGGATTGCATCTAGGACGCCTATATCTCGGACGGACACTGCCACGATACAAAGGACAATTTGAAACAATTAAAGAGTGGTCTCATCAAGCACATCGTCCGGAAGCCCTCTTGTGCCGGTCATGGAGATCACATGTGACTTTCGATTGAGATGACTCCAACAACAAACTTGTTCTTCTCGACGAGGTGAACAACTTTAATGTTTAACACATACCCATATCGAGGTCATCTTGAAGGCGCAATCAGGCGGCCAAATCTGCAAATAGTATTGAAAATCCAGTTTTCTGCCTGAAAGTTGCAAACCTGAATGAGAACTATTCAATTTAGTTGTTGCCCGTGCGAATATTAGTACGAGAAGTCTCGTGATAAAGGAGTCCCGTGGATAGTAAGAGGAAAAAAAATATGAAAGGTGACCGCACGCTAAGCGTCTAAAGTCTAAAGTCGCGCATATTCACGCGGACGCACCGCTTTAGATTGCTTTATACATGTGATTCTAGTAATACTACTAAAGCACTGCATGGTTCTCTCCTTGTATGTTGGTCTCCTTCTTTGGTATGGTACTAAAGACTATTCGAGCCAACTCGCTGAAGGAAATATGCCCTAAAGGCAATAATAAAGTTGTTATTTTATATTTCTTTATTCATGATAAAGGTTTATTATTCATGCTAGAATTGTATTGATCGAAAACTTAAATACACGTGTGAATACATAAACAAATACCGTGTCCCTAGTAAGCCTCTACTAGACTAGCTCGTTGATCAAAGATGGTTAAAGTTTCCTAACCATAGACATGTGTTGTCATTTGATAACGGGATCACATTATTAGGAGAATGATGTGATGGACAAGACCCATCCGTTAGCTTAGCATATTGATCGTTGAGCTTATTGCTATTGCTTTCTTCATGTCAAATACATATTCCTTCGACTATGAGATTATGCAACTCCCGGATACCGGAGGAATACCTTGTGTGCTATCAAACGTCACAACGTAACTGGGTGATCATAAAGATGCTCTACAGGTATCTCCGAAGGTGTTTGTTGAGTTGGCATAGATCGATATTAGGATATGTCAGTCCGAGTATCGGAGAGGTATCTCTAGGCCCTCTCGGTAATACACATCATAAGAAGCCTTACAAGCAAATGACTAAGGAGTTAGTTACGAGATGATGTATTACGGAACGAGCAAAGAGACTTGCCAGTAACGAGATTGAACTAGGTATAGAGATACCGACGATCGAATCTCTGGCAAGTAACATACCGACGGACAAAAGGAATTACGTATGTTGTCATAACGGTTCGACCGATAAAGATCTTCGTAGAATATGTACGAGCCAATATGGGATCCAGGTTCTGCTATTGGTTATTGACCAGAGAGGTGTCTCGGTCATGTCTACATAGTTCTCGAACCCGTAGGGTCCGCACGCTTAACGTTCGTTGACGATATAGTGCTATATGAGTTATATGATTTGGTGACCGAATGTTGTTCGGAGTCCCGGATGAGATCATGGACATGACGAGGAGTCTCGAAATGGTCGAGAGGTAAAGATTGATATGTAGGATGATGGTATTTGGACACCAGAAGTGGACGTACCGGGAAGAAATCGGGTCACCGGAAGGGGTTCCGGGCACCCCCCGGGAAGTTATGGGCCAAAGGAGGGGACAGACCAACCCAATGGGGGGCTGGCGCGCCCCTCCCTTGGCTGGCCAGCCCTAAGGGGAAGGAAAGGGGAGGGGTGGCCTCTCCTGCGTCGAAAGAAGGAAGACATTACCAATACGAGCAGACCGACAAGGAAATTACTAAAGGGCAAAGCCTATTGTAATACCCAAATCAGTTCACCCGCATCAGCAATATAGGAAATAAACAAAGAATTTTGCTTCAGGGAAGAAAGGAACGGGTATATATGTACCTCGGCCATGGTAGATGTGAAGATGCTTGGTATGGGTTGGATCGTGACACCGATGCCCAAACTGATGACCTTGGCATCTGGGTACTTCTTCTGGTGTGCTTCACATCTCATGCTAATCTGAACCACGCACACAAAGGATGATCAGTTAAACAATCATATATAAGTTAGTGAGTGAAGAACATTCATGCATACTCAAATGGCAGTAAAATCTCTAAATTTTGTGTACCCTCTGGGAATAAGTAACCATTCTAAAGCTTCTCCATGTTTGGATTACGAAGCACGCTCATCCGAGAAGCTGAATTAATTGGTTGCAGCAGTGATGTATTAGGATGCAAAAATTCAGGGAGAACCAAACATTAGGAGATGACAACACAGTACCTATTCCCCTCTTTGCTGGAGGTGCAACATCGAGTGGAAGGACAACCTTCTCAAGTACCCTGCTTGGATGATCAAACAAAACGGATACGACAATTAGACACATGATCAGATTGAGATCCCTTCATGAAATAGCAATTAAACAAAACGAAAACACACAGGATAATTGAGCACCCCTAATACAAGTATACAACTCTATATCAGGAACATGATGCAACAATCTGAGGCTGGAACACACAGGCCTTCTGTTAACACAGCCAAAATTTGGTACTCCTATTAAGAATACACGTGTACGCTGATGCAGAAAACACACATGGAAAACCACAACTTATTAGAATGTGTGCGAGTTAGAGGGGAATGAATGGACGATGGACTCACCATCACGGCGTAGTTGCATAGGCTGAGCACCGCAGCGCAGCGCCAGTGGTCGACGAGAACGGGCATCCCTTCAGCGGCTGCTCCGTCAGCAGCCGGCGCGGGCGCGACCGCGAGGTTGGATCTGACGAGTACAATACAACGCCGCCGTCGCCGACGCACTGCGTCGACCCCCGCGCCCGCGTGACCCGGACCGACTGCAGCGCCTCCCGTCTCCTTACGACCTGCATCTCCACCCCCACCTCGTCCCCGTCCTCCGCGGGCTTCAGATCGACGTAGACGGCGTCGTAGGGCGGAGGCAGCGCAACCATGAGCTCGTCGGCGCAGGAGGCGGCGAGGAGCCGGGGGAGGTCGGCGTGATGGCAGATGGAGAGGCGAAAGCCACGAGAGGAGACGGAGGGTCGAGGAGAAGGGGGAGGTGGGACAAGGAGGGGAAGAGCAGGAGGTTGCGTGAGTGCGAGAAAAAGAGAGAAGCTCACGCGATATTTCCTCTGCATCACCATCACACCCGGCGTATCTGGAGGCGGCCGCATCTGGTGGACCAACTGAAAGTCTGAGACAACAACTACGCTACCAATCGATGCTCGTTTTTCCTCTTGTCTGTCACTGTAGAAATCTGACGTGGCATAGTCGAGGAGGCGCCCTTCACGCGTAGCTTAATGTGTTTGATGATATGCCTCAACAAAGAAAGACAACGACCTTTCCGTAAATAACAGAAACTCAAAGGACCAAATCACAATACAATGCAAAGAAGATAAGGTTCATCTCCTTCCCGTGTTTGGTTACCAATCGGAAGATAATCCGTGACCGCCGCCGCCGGTAGTGAGTCCGCGCTTGCCGGCCAAGGGCTGCTCCGTTTGCCTCCGCGACGGATGGCTTCGCTTCCACAGTCATGCCAGGCTGCCGGCCTAGCAGCGCTGCGGCAGCCGTGCGCCGCGCACGCGTGGCACGCCGCCAGTCGGCCGGAGGGAGCGCTGCTGCGCCTCACCGGCTAGGCCACCGCCGAAAGCCGCCTTTGCAGGAAGCCGCCGTGTCACGAGGACGGGAGCCGGGTCGCGTTGTCCGATGTCGCCGTGGTTGAGGACGCTCGGTCTGCTTCCGCGGCTCCGCCTACGCTGGTACTACGGAGAATATCGTCGACGCCGAAGTACCATAGGTCCTGCGGTCCTGCCGTACCATGGGCATGAAAAACGCAATCAATCGTGAGTAGTTTCTTACTTGTAGTACGCTTCATCCTTTCTTCATTTGCATCTGTTGGATTCGATGAAGTGACTATTGCTCCTGATCCGATCTGACGCCTCCCTTGTAGCCGGTAGCCGCGTAGTCGACACCGTGTTTTTTTTTCGCCGGGCTTGGCCTTGTAGCAGTAAGCCGCGCCGAGCGCCGGTCGTTCACAGCCGCCAGCGCCGTGACCCGGAGAGCCGTGCGAGGACGCTGTAGCACCTACTTGGACCGTGGGTTCGACACACGCCGGTGAGTGCCGCGCCGCACCGCTCCGCTCCATCACGCCTTGTCGCCGTCTCGCCTTGCGTTGCTCCTCGTCAGGCGCCGCCGGCCTTTATCTCTCAGCGGAGAGACTCGTGCTGATAACGTGTTAAACTAAAACGAAAGGTAGAAGCAATGAACAGTAAAACTGTGGGTCCTACCAAGCCCTTTTTTTTAGATATTTACATACGGATCTATATACACGTAGTTTAGAGTGTACAGCAACTAGTGGCGAAACAAAGAACGAAACAAGCCCCGGGCCCAATTTTTTTTCCGACATGGAAAAACATGGCCTTAAAACTATCTTATACCATTTTTCTAAAAAATACTTGATGCGAAAGCATACAAAATAAATTTCATTGTCTCAATAAATCTACAATTTAGACTTAATGCTCAATGATCGAAGAAAATAGATAAAACATGACAGAAGCACAAACTTTGCTCGAATTTGGAACTTGAGTGTACTCCTTTGGGAATACTTGTTCATAATTTTGCATTTATCCCAAAGATTGTTGAAAAGTTCAACATGGATACATCATATCCATCACAGAACCATGGTGTGTGAGATCTCTTGAGTAACGGAGATAAACACACATTAGTACCTAATGACGGTGATGAAGATCCGTATGTAAGTTTTTGAATAAAATCTCTTGAGTAATAGAGATAAACACACAATAGTAATATCTGCCGGGGAGGGACCAGGGCAGCCGGGGCCTTCCTGGAGAAGTGGACAGCGGTGGTCAGTGGACGCCGGACGGCGACGGCGCCACGCGGTGCGTGCCTGCGCTGCGTGGATCGCTGGCCTCGGGCTTCCTTTTACTGGGCTGTACCTTGGGCCAAAAAAAATCTATATACATACTACTACCTCCGTCCGGGTTTTTTAGCCCCGCAGACCAAAACACCAGGACCGGCAGCCGCAGTAAACTGCATGCATGCATTTAGATAGTAATTAACTGCATCGATTTATGTGGCTGCCTTTACATGCTCTGCGCTAATTGGCCGGATACTTCTTCGGCATTATAACTAATAGCGCAGATTAAAAGGCTGCATGCGCCGGGCCATAATTACCGCCCAGCATGCACTGGCCGGCCTCGTGCAGGCATGCATGCGGCCTCTTCGGCGCGCAGGACACGGTGGCGTGACCCGTTCTTGGCCAATAGGAGAGAGGAAAGCCCTATTGATTGTGCATTGAAAAATACGGGAAAAGTCGAAAAAAACCTTGAATGCATAGAGGTAGTCTGAATTTAACCGCGATCTCTCAATCCCTGAAATTGGCACCATCAACTTACTGATCCCAGTCAATTCTAACTTGAATGCATAGAGGCAGTCTCTCGGCATGGCGGTGAGAGACTGCAGGCACCGTGGACTGCTACCTCCTTTTTATCTTGCAGCGACCATCCTTTTGCGTCACAACTCGCAGCGTGGGTCACGGTGATGAGCTTCCTGAGGGCGAGGATGGCTCTGTCCGGTTCACTGATGCATTCTCGAGACAATATTGACTAAATTTGGGGTTTGTATGCTTGTGCACAGCAGTTGTTTGATAAAATGTTGATGTTAGGTGTAGGCTCTCAGTCGTCTTGTCTCCTCTGTGCATTGCGCGTGTGGCGTACCAGAAGAAGGGAACGAGGAGCCCTGCGAGACGATGTGGAACAGCATCATCAGCATAGTAGGTGTGGATGAGGAGTATCCGGAGCTGGGTACAAACGTGTTTGTGGTGTTGCTGAAGGACACGTATGTGTACGTCACATGAATATCCCATGAGCATGGATGCTAATCTCATCCTCCGTTCGTGCACATGGTGAGGCAGCAAGGCAGCCATGATGTCTGGGTGCATGATTTTGGATCTGCACTAGAGAAAAAGAGAAGAGAGAATGCCTGTGGAAGAAGAAGATGATGTGTGGGTCTGCTTAGTCAGCAAGACAAGCAAGTGATCCCACCCGGGATCAGTCTTCTCCCGATGCGACAAACAGGTCTAGGGTTAAGATCGACCGGGGTCAATAAGTTTGTGGTGCCAATTTCAGGAATTGAGAGTTCAGGGTTAGATTCAAACTCGCTCCATGAATTCAAGGTTAATTTCAGACTTTTCTCTTGTGCATTGGAAAATACATCATGGCCTTGTATTTACGGACGTGGCTCAGGGACTCAGCGGCCTAAAAATCCCGGACGGAGGTAGTAGCTAGGAAAAATTCCCATGCCCCCGGCCTGGGCCCTGGGTGCCCAGTGCCCAGCTCCGCGCCTGACAACAATAACAAAGTCTTTAGTCTCAAACAAGTTGGGGTAAGCTAGAGGTGAAACCCATATGATCTCGCAACCGACTCATGGCTCTGGCACGTGGATAACAAGCTTCCACGCATCCCTGTCCATAGCTAGTTCTTTGGTGATACTCCAATCCTTCAGGTCCCTCTTAACGGACTCCTCCCATGTCAAATTCGGTCTACCCCGCCCTCTCTTGACATTCTCCGCACACTTTAGCCGTCCGCTATGCACTGAAGCTTCTGGAGGTCTGCGCTGAATATGCCCAAACCATCTCAGACGATGTTGGACAAGCTTCTCTTCAATAGGGCCCCAACTCTATTTCGTATATCATCGTTCCGGACTCGAACCTTCCTCGTGTGGCCACACATCCATCTCAACATACGCATCTCCGCCACACCTAACTGTTCAACATGTCGCCTTTTAGTCGGCCAACACTCAGCGCCATACAACATTGCGGGTCGAACCGTCGTCCTGTAGAACTTGCCTTTTAGCTTTTGTGGCACTCGATTGTCAGAGAGAATGCCAGAAGCTTGGCGCCACTTCATCCATCCGGCTTTAATTCGATGGTTCACATCTTCATCAATACCCCCATCCTCCTGCAGCATTGATCCCAAATATCGAAAGGTGTCCTTCTGAGGCACCACCTGCCCGTCAAGGCTAACCTCCTCCTCACACCTAGTAGTACTGAAACCGCACATCATTGATGTCTACTACGCAACTTTATTCTTGTAGACTCGTGTTGGGCCTTCAAGCGCAGAGTTTTGTAGGACAGTAGCAATTTTCCCTCAAGTGGATGACATAAGGTTTATCAATCCGCGGGAGGCGTAGGATGAAGATGGTCTCTTTCAAGCAACCCTGCAACCAAATAACAAAGAGTCTCTTGTGTCCCCAATACAACAAATACAATGGTAATTTGTATAGGTGCACTAGTTCGGCGAAGAGATGGTGATACAAGTGCAATATGGCTAGTAGATATTGATTTTTGTAATAGTAATAATAAAAACAGCAAGGTAGCAAGTAACAAAAGTGAGCACAAACGGTATTCAATGCTTGAAAATGAGGCCTAGGGTACGTACTTTCGCTAGTGCAATCTCTCAACAATGCTAATATAATTGGATCATATAATCATCCCTCAACGTGCGATGAAGAATCACTCCAAAGTTCTTATCTAGCGGAGAACATAAGAAGAAATTGTTTGTAAGGTACGAAACCACCTCAATGCTATTCTTTCCGATCAATCTATCCTAGAGTTCGTACTAAAATAACACCAAGCTATTCTTTCCGATCGATCTAACCAAGAGTTCGTACTAAAATAACACCATATGATACACATCAACCAACTCTAATGTCAATTAGATACTCCAATGTCACCGCGAGTATCCGTGAGTTGATTATACAATATGCATCAAACAATTTCAGATTCATAATACTCAATCCAACACAAAAAAACCTCAAAGAGTGCCCCAAGATTTCTACCGGAGAAACAAAGACAAAAACGTGCATCAACCCCTATGCATAGATTACCCCAATGTCACCTCGGGAATCCGCGAGTTGAGTGCCAAAACATATATCAAGTGAATCAATATGATACCCCATTGTCACCACGGGTATTCATATGCAAGACATATATCAAGTGCTCTCAAATCCATAAAAGTATTCAATCCAATAATAACGAAATCTCAAAGGGAAAACTCAATTCATCACAACAAGATAGAGAGGGGAAAACACCATATGATCCGACTACATTAACAAAGCCCGGATACATCAAGATCGTGACATCTCAAGAACACGAGAGAGAGAGAGATTAGACACATAGCTACAGGTACAAACCCTCAGCCCCGAGGGTGGACTACTCCCTCCTCATCATGGTGACCGCCGGAATGATGAAGATGGCCACCGGTGATGATTTCCCCCTCCGGCAGGGTGCCGGAACGGGGTCTAGATTGGTTTTTCGTGGCTATAGAGGCTTGCGACGGCGGAACTTCTGATCTAGGGTTATTTTGGGGGGGTTCTGAAATATTTAGTAATTTATAGGGCGAAGAGGCGGTGCGGGAGGCCACCGAGGTGGGCACAACCCACCAGGGCGCGCCTGGGCCCCCAAGCGCGCCCAGGTGGGTTGTGCCCCCCTCGGGGCACCCCCTCTGGTACTTCTTTGGCCCATGTTGTTGCTTCTGGTCCATAAAAATTCTCCAAAAAGTTTCGCTGCGTTTGGACTCCGTTTGGTACTGATATTCTGCGAAGTAAAAAACAAGCAAAAAAACAGCAACTAGCACTAGGCACTATGTCAATAGGTTAGTCCCAAAAAATTATATAAAGTTGCTATAAAATGATTGTAAAACATCCAAGAATGATAATATAGCAGCATGGAACAATAAAAAATTATCGATACGTTGGAGACGTATCAGCATCCCCAAGCTTAATTCCTGCTCGTCCTCGAGTAGGTAAATGATAAAAATAGAATTTTTTATGTGGAATGTTGCCTAACCTGTTCATCACATATTCTTTTCTTTTGTAGCATGGACATATGGACTTTTATATGGTTCAAGGCAATAGTCTAGTTTTGACATGAAGATTTCAATACTCAAACATATCAACAAGCAACCATGTATTTTAAAATATCAACACTAAAGAAAGCTTAGCTACATCCAATGCTCAAGTACGATCATAGTGCCCCTTAGTTGGTGCTTTATAAGAGAAGATGGAGACCCAAATAAAAATAAAAATTGCATAAAGTAAATAGATAGGCCCTTCGCAAAGGGAAGTAGGGATTTGTAGAGGTGCCAGAGCTCAAAGCGAAAAATAAGAGATACAATATTTTGGGTGGCATGCCTTTCCCGTCAACGAAACCGATCGAGTAGTTCCCAATACTTTCCATTCTAGATACATCATAGGCGGTTCCCAAACAGAAAATAAAGTTTATTCCTTTTTTCACCATTCTTTCACAATCCATGGCTAGCCATATCCACGGGTGACCTTCATACCAACACTTTCCAAGGAATTTATTATTTGACAACATAAAGTAAATTTCTTTTCATTTCGGGACTGGGCATCCCTATTACCTTTGCCATACTCTCGTGCAATGACAAGTGAATAAACACTCATCTTGAGAATAACACATCTAGCATGGAAAAATATCGACCACCCCCTACCGTTTCATGAGCGGTACAAACACACAAAAGAGAAATTTATTTGAATATTAGAGTTGGCACATACAAATTTGCTTAGAACAGCACGGAAATACCGCATATAGGTAGGTATGGTGGACTCATATGGCAAAACTAGGTTTAAGGATTTTGGATGCACAAGTAGTATTTCTACTTAGTACAAGTGAAGGCTAGCAAAAGATTGAGAAGCATCCCACCAAAAACCTAAAAATCTCATAAGCGAACATAAGCATAACTAACATCGAAATAATGCACCACAAGTAGGATGTAATTTCATTACATAACTATTGACTTTCGTGCTTGCATAGGGAATCACAAACCTTAACATCAATATTTTTACTAAACCATAATTACTCATTAACATGACTCACATATCACTATCATCATATCTCAAAACTATTACAAAGAATCAAGTTCATTTTGTCCAATGATCTTCATGAAAGTTTTTATTATATCCCTCTTGAATATCTATCACTTTGGGACTAGTTTCATATATTGCAATTGCTTTCGACAAGCTCAAACAAATTTAAATGAAGAACATGAGCATAAAAATTTTCATCTCTCAAAATAATATAGGTGAAGCATGAGAGAATTTGACAAACTACTTCAAAAAGATATAAGTGAAGATCAAGCGAGTAGTTAAGTAAATGGGTAGCTATTGAGGACTCCCTCTTATTTAGAAGACTTTCAGATCTAAGTATTTTATTGAAACAGCAAGCAAAACAAAATAAAATGAAATTCTAAGAATAGCACACATCATGTGAAGAAGCAAAAACTTAGGCTCAACCGAGGCTAACCGATAATTGTTGATGAAAAAAGGTGGGATGCCTACCGGGGCATCCCCAAGCTTAGATGCTTGAGACTTCTTGGGATATTATCTTGGGATGCCTTGAGCATCCCCAAGCTTGAGCTTTTGTGTCTCCTTAATTCTTTTTATCACGGTTTCCCTAAATCTTAAAAACTTCATCCACACAAAACTCAACAAGAACTCGTGAGATAAGTTAGTATAAATCAATGCAATAACCTTATCATTTTCTACTGTAGCAAATCATTAAAATAATTATTTAACATTGCATACTAAATGCCTCTGCATATTTAATACTTCTATCCTCGAATAGAATCATTAAACAAGCAAACATATGCAAACAATGCAAACATAACAGCAATCTGTCTAAACAGAACTGTCTGTAAAGGATGAAGAAAGATCCATATTTATTTAACTTCAAAAAGTCTGAAAATTTACCACACTGTAGAAATTTTATCATAACTTATTTTGCAAAAAAATTCAACATTTTATCACATTCTGAATTTTCTGGAGAATTTTTGCAACAGCGATAAACTTTCTGTTTTGAAACAGCAACTCATATACTTGCAAAATAAGCATGGTGAAGGCTATCTTTGCCACTTTTATGAAGTAAGAGATGCAAAACATTATTATAAATAACAGCAAGCAAATCCTAATAAAAGAAAATGACCCTCCAAGCAAAACTTATAGCATGTGACGAATGAAAATATAGCTCCAAGTGAGGTTACCGATAATGTTGGAGACGAAAGAGGGGATGCCTTCCGGGGCATCCCCAAGCATAGTTGCTTGGATCTTCCTTGAATATTAACTTGGGGTGACTTGGGCATCCCCAAGCTTAGGTTCATGTCACTCCTTATTCTCCTCATATCGATATCTCACCCAAAACTTGAAAACTTCAATCACACAAAACTTAACGGAACTTCGTGAGATGGGTTAGTATGATAAAGGCAAATTATTCTACTTGGTACTGTCAAGACAAGATTCATAGTTGTTCTCACACAATGCCTACTGTACCCTATCATTTCTACAATTTATATTGACCAATATAAGCCATAGAAACTAGGAAATAAGCAAACTATGCATTGAAAACAGAATCTGTCAAAAACAGAACAGTCTGTAGTAATCTGAACTTTGACCATACTTATGCAACTCCAAAAATTCTGAAAAATTAGGAAAACATAGACAATTTATATATCAATAATCTGTAAAAAGTTCAGATCAAAATCACGTTCCAGTGAATTTTAGAAATTCCTGGACTGGGCGCAAAAGTTTCTATTTTTGCACAGAATCAAGTCAACTATCATCCACACTATCCCAAAGGCTTTACTTGGCACTTTATTGAAACAAAAGCTATAAAACATGATTACTACATTAGCCTAATCATGTGAAAGCACAAAAATAGTAGGTAAAGGTGTTGGGTTGTCTCCCAACAAGCGCTTTTCTTTAATGCCTTTTTAGCTAGGCATGATGATTTCAATGATGCTCGCATAAAAGTAAAGAAATGAAACACAAAGAGAGCATCATGAGTCACATGACAAGAACATTTAAGCCTAACCCACTTCCTATGCATAGGGATTTTGTGAGCAAACAACTTATAGGAACAAGAATCAACTAGCATAGGAAGGCAAAACAACCAAAACTTCAAGATTGTCAACACATAGAGATGAAACTTGATATTATTGAAATATGCAAAAGCATATGTTCCTTTCTCATAATAATTTTCAGTAGCATCATGAATGAATTCAATAATATATCCATCACATAAAGCATTCTTTTCATGATCCACAAGCATAGTATTTTTATTGCTCTCCACATATGCAAATTTATTCTCATTCATAGTAGTGGGGGCAAATTCAACAAAATAACTATCATGTGATTGAAAATTAAAATCATGATGACAAGTTTCATGGTTATCATTATTCAATACAGCATACATGTCATCACCATAATCATCATAGATAGTAACATTGTTGTTATAATCAATTGCAACCTCTTCCAAAATAGTGGACTCATCATTAAATAAAGGCATGCTTTCATCATAGTAAATATTCTCATCAAAACTTGGGGGACCAAAAATATTATCTTCATCAAATATAGCATCCCCAAGCTTGTGGCTTTACATATCATTAGCATCATAGATATTCAAAGAATTCATACTAGCAACATTGCAATCATGCTCATCATTCAAAGATTTTATGCCAAACATTTTGTTGAGTTCTTCTTCTATCAATTGACCACAATTTTTCGATCCATCATTTTCAAGAAAGACAATATAAAGACGAATAATATGAGGCCACCTCAATTCCATTTTTTTATAGTTTTCTTTTATAAATCAAACTAGTGATAAAACAAGAAACTAAAAGATTCGATTGC
Source organism: Thinopyrum elongatum (assembly GCA_011799875.1). NCBI lineage: Eukaryota > Viridiplantae > Streptophyta > Magnoliopsida > Poales > Poaceae > Thinopyrum > Thinopyrum elongatum. The sequence goes on from CM022301.1 coordinate 368,854,871, forward strand.
AAGATCTAAAGATATACCTTCAAGCACTCACCTCCCCGGTAACGGCGCCAGAAAAGAGCTTGATGTCTACTACGCAACTTTATTCTTGTAGACTCGTGTTGGGCCTCCAAGCGCAGAGCTTTGTAGGACAGTAGCAATTTTCCCTCAAGTGGATGACCTAAGGTTTATCAATCCGTGTGAGGCATAGGATGAAGATGGTCTCTCTCAAACAACCCTGCAACCAAATAACAAAGAGTCTCTTGTGTCCCCAACACACCAAATACAATGGTAATTTGTATAGGTGCACTAGTTTGATGAAGAGATGGTGATACAAGTGCAATATGGATAGTAGATATTGATTTTTATAATAGTAACAATAAAAACAGCAAGGTAGCAAGTAACAAAAGTGAGCACAAACGGTATTGCAATGCTTGAAAATGAGGCCTAGGGTCCGTACTTTTGCTAGTGCAATCTCTCAACAATGCTAATATAATTGGATCATATAACCATCCCTCAACGTGCGATGAAGAATCACTCCAAAGTTCTTATCTAGCGGATAATATAAGAAGAAATTGTTTGTAGGGTACGAAACCACCTCAAAGCTATTCTTTCCGATCAATCTATCCTAGAGTTCGTACTAAAATAACACCAAGCTATTCTTTCCGATCGATCTAACCAAGAGTTCGTACTAAAATAACACCATATGATACACATCAACCAACTCTAATGTCACCTAGATACTCCAATGTCACCGCGAGTATCCATGAGTTGATTATACGATATGCATCAAACAATTTCAGATTCATAATACTCAATCCAACACAAAGAACCTCAAAGAGTGCCCCAATATTTCTACCGGAGAAACAAAGACAAGAACATGCATCAACCCCTATGCATAGATCACCCCAATGTCATCTCGGGAATCCGTGAGTTGAGTGCCAAAACATATATCAAGTGAATCAATATGATACCCCATTGTCACCACGGGTATTCATATGCAAGACATATATCAAGTGCTCTCAAATCCATAAAAGTATTCAATCCGATAATAACGAAATCTCAAAGGGAAAACTCAATTCATCACAACAAGATAGAGAGGGGAAAACACCATATGATCCGACTACATTAACAAAGCCCGCGATACATCAAGATCGTGACATCTCAAGAACACGAGAGAGAGAGAGAGATTAGACACATAGCTACTGGTACAAACCCTCAGCGCTGAGGGTGGACTACTCCCTCCTCATCATGGTGGCCGCCGGGTTGATGAAGATGGCCACCGGTGATGATTTCCCCCTCTGGCAGGGTGCCAGAACGGGGTCTAGATTGGTTTTTTGTGGCTACAGAGGTTTGCGGCGGCGGAACTTCTGATCTAGGGTTATTTTTGGGGGTTCTGGAATATTTGGGAATTTATAGGGTGAAGAGGCGGTGCAGGAGGCCACCGAGGTGGGCACAACCCACCTGGGCGTGCCTGGGGGCCCAGGCGCGCCCAGGTGGGTTGTGCCCCCCTCGGGGCACCCCTCTGGTACTTCTTTGGCCCATGTTGTTGCTTCTGGTCCATAAAAATTATCCAAAAAGTTTCGCTGCGTTTGGACTCCATTTGGTACTGATATTCTATGAAGTAAAAAACAAGCAAAAAACAGCAACTGGCACTAGGCACTATGTCAATAGGTTAGTCCCAAAAAATGATATAAAGTTGCTATAAAGTGATTGTAAAACATCCAAGAATGATAATATAGCAGCATGGAACAATCAAAAATTATCGATACGTTGGAGACGTATCAATCATGTACTCGGTTTTAGTTCTAGTAAGCCTAAACCCTTTCGACTCCAAGGTTTGTCTCCATAACTCTAACTTCCTATTTACCCCTGTTCGACTATCGTCAACTAGCACCACATCATCCGCAAAGAGCATACACCATGGGATATCTCCTTGTATATCCCTTGTGACCTTATCCATCACCAAGGCAAAACGATAAGGGCTCAAAGTTGACCCCTGATGCAGTCCTATCTTAATCGGGAAGTCATCAGTGTCAACATCACTTGTTCGAATACTTGTCACAACATTATCGTACATGTCCTTGATGAGGGTAATGTACTTTGCTGGGACTTTGTGTTTCTCCAAGGCCCACTGATACGTCCATTTTTCATCATGTTTTCCTACTGTTATTTATGATGTTTTTATGCATAATAATGCTTTTTGGAGTAATTCTAATGCCTTTTCTCTCATAATATGCAAGGTACACACAAAGAGGGAGAATTCCGGCAGCTGGAAATCTGGACCTGGAAAAGCTATGTCAGGCCACCTATTCTGCACAACTCCAAACAAGCTGAAACTTTACGGAGATTTTCTATGGAATATTAGAAGAATATTAGAGCAAATAAGTACCAGATGGGGCCCACCAGGTGGGCACAACCCACCTAGGCGTGCCAGGGAGCCCAGGCGCGCCCTGGTGGGTTGTGCTCACCCAGGCCCACCTCCGGTGCCCATCTTATGGTATATAAGTCATTTTGACCTAGAAAAAATAATGAGAGGACTTTCAGGACGGAGCGCCACCGTCTCGAGGCGGAACTTGGGCAGGAGCACTTTTGCCCTCCGGCGGAGCGATTTCGCCGGGGGAACTTCCCTCCCGGAGGGGGAAATCATCGTCATCATCATCACCAACAACTCTCCCATCTTGGGGAGGGCAATCTCCATCAACATCTTCAACAGCACCATCTCATCTCAAACACTAGTTCATCTCTTGTGTTCAATCTTATTACCGGAACTATAGATTGGTGCTTGTGGGTGACTAGTAGTGTTGATTACATCTTGTAGTTGATTACTATATGGTTTATTTGGTGGAAGATTATATGTTCAGATCCAATATGCTATTTAATACCCCTCTGATCTTGAGCATGATTATCATTTGTGAGTAGTTACTTTTGTTCTTGAGGTCACGGGAGAAATCATGTTTCAAGTAATCATGCGAACTTGATATGTGTTCGATATTTTGATAGTATGTATGTTGTGATTCCCTTAGTGGTGTCATGTGAACATCGACTACATGACACTTCACCATATTTGGGCCTAAGGGAATGCATTGTGGAGTAGTAAGTAGATGATGGGTTGCGAGAGTGACAGAAGTTTAAACCCCAGTTTATGCGCTATTCCGTAAGGGACCGATTGGATCCAAAAGTTTAATGCTATGGTTAGAATTTATTCTTAATACTTTTCTCGTAGTTGCGGATGCTTGCGAGAGGGTTAATCATAAGTAGGAGGCTTGTTCAAGTAAGAACAGCACCTAAGCACTGGTCCACCCACATATCAAATTATCAAAGTAGCGAACACAAATCGAATCAACATGGTGAAAGTGACTAGATGAAATTCCCGTATACCCTCAAGAAGGCTTTGCTTATTATAAGAGACCGTTTTGGTCTGTCCTTTGCCTCAAAAGGATTGGGCTACCTTGCTGCACTTTTGTTACTACTATCGTTACTTGCTCGTTACAAATTATCTTGCTATCAAACTACTCTGTTACTTACAATTTCAGCACTTGCAGACATTCCCTTGCTGAAAACCACTTGTCATTTCCTTCAGCTCCTCATTGGGTTTGACACTCTTACTTATCGAAAAGAGCTACAATTGATCCCCTATACTTGTGGGTCATCAAGTCTATTTTCTGGCGCCGTTGCCGGGGAGTGAAGCGCCTTTGGTAAGGAAACATTTATATAGTGTGCTGAAATTTATTGTCACTTGTTACTATGGAAAACAATCCTTTGAGGGGTTTGTTCGGGGTATCTTCACCTCGACCGGAACCACAATTAGCTACCCCTCAACCTACTACACCTACTGAAAATATTGAATATGAAATTCCTTCGAGTATGATAGAACAACTGCTAGCTAATCCTTATGCAGGAGATGGAACCGAACATCCCGATATGCACTTGATATATGTGGAACAAATTTGTGGATTGTTTAAGCTTGCAGGTTTACCCGGAGATGAAGTTATGAAAAAGGTTTTCCCTTTATCTTTGAAGGGAAAAGCATTGGTGTGGTATAGGCTATGCGATGATATTGAATCTTGGAATTGGAATCGATTGAAATTGGAGTTCCACCAAAAAATTTATCCTATGCATCTAGTTCATCGTGATCAGAATTATATATATAATTTTTGGCCTCGTGAAGGAGAAAGTATCGATCTAGCTTGGGGGAGGATTAAGTCAATGTTATATTCATGCCCCAACCATGAGCTCTCAAGAGAAATTATTATCCGGAACTTTTATGCTCGGCTTTCTCATGATGATCAATCCATGCTTGATACTTCTTGTACTTGTTCTTTTATGAAGAAGACTATTGAATTCCGGTGGGATCTTTTGGAAAGAATTAAATGCAACTCTGAAGATTGGGAACTCGACGAAGGTAAAGAGTCAAGTATTAAGCTTAAGTATGATTGTGTCAAATCTTTTATGAATACCAATGCTTTTCAAAAGTTTAGCACTAAATATGGACTTGACTCTGAGATAGTAGCCTCCTTTTGTGAATCATTTGCTACTCATGTTGATCTCCCTAAGGAGAAGTGGTTCAAATATCACCCACCTATTAAAGAAGAAGTTAAAGAACCGGTACCAATTAAAGAGGAAACCATAATTTATAATGTTGATCCAGTTGTTCCTACTGCTTATATTGAGAAACCACCTTTCCCTGTTAAGATAAAGGAACATGCTAAAGTTTCAAATGTGGTTAACAAAAGTTATATTAGAACACCTAAACCTGATGAACAAATTAAAGTAGAACCTAGTGTTGCTATGATTAAGGATCTCCTGGAAGAAAATGTAGATGGGCATGTTATTTACTTCTGTGAAGAAGCTGCTAGAATTGCCAGACCTGATAAAAAGGATAATCATAGACCTGTTGTTGGCATGCCTGTCGTCTCAGTTAAAATAGGAGATCATTGTTATCATGGTCTATGTGACATAGGTGCTAGTGTGAGTGCTATTCCTTATTCCTTATATCAAGAAATTATGAATGACATAGCACCCGCAGAAATAGAAGACATAGATGTTACTATTAATCTTGCTAATAGAGACACTATATCACCAATTGGGATTGTTAGAGATGTTGAAGTCTTGTGTGGGAAAATAAAATACCCTACTGATTTCCTTGTTCTTGGTTCCCCACAAGATGACTTTTGTCCCATTATCTTTGGTAGACCTTTCTTGAACACCGTTAATGCTAAAATAGATTGTGAAAAGCAAACTATCAGTGTTAGCTTTGGTGATGAGTCTCATGAGTTTAATTTTTCCAAGTTTAGTAGAAAGCTTCATGAAAAAGAATTGCCTAGTAAGGATGAAATAATTGGTCTTGCTTCTATTGTTGTGCCTCCTACTGATCGTTTAGAACAATATTTGCTAGACCATGAAAATGTTTACATATACATGAGAGAAATGAAATAGATAAGATTTTCTTTGAACAACGCCCTCTGCTTAAACACAATTTGCCTATTGAAACTCTAGGAGGTCCTCCTCCACCTAAAGGTGATCCTGTGTTTGAATTAAAATAATTACCAGACTTTGAAATATGCTTATCTTGATGAAAAGAAGATATATCCTGTTATTATTAGTGCTAACCTTTCAGAACATGAAGAAGAAAGATTATTGAAAGTTCTAAGGAAGCACCGAGCTGCTATTGGGTATACTCTTGATGATTTAAAGGGCATTAGTCCCACTCTATGTCAGCACAAGATTAATATGGAACCTGATGCTAAACCCGTTGTTGATCACCAACGTCAGTTAAATCCGAAAATGAAGGAAGTGGTAAGAACGAAAATCTTAAAACTTCTGGAAGCAGGTATAATCTATCCTATAGCTGATAGTAGATGGGTAAGTCCTGTTCATTGTGTTCCTAAGAAAGGAGGTATTACTGTTGTTCCTAATGGTAAGAATGAACTTATTCCACAAAGAATTGTTACAGGCTATAGAATGGTAATTGATTTCAGAAAATTAACTAAAGCAACTAGAAAAGATCATTACCCTCTGCCTTTTATTGATCAAATGCTTGAAAGATTATCTAAGCACACACACTTTTGCTTCCTTGATGGATATTATGGGTTTTCACAAATACCTGTTTCTCAACCTGATCAAGAAAAGACCACTTTCACTTGTCCCTTTGGAACTTATGCTTATAGACGTATGCCTTTTGGTTTATGCAATGCACCTGCTACCTTTCAAAGATGTATGACTGCTATATTCTCTGACTTTTGTGAAAAGAGTTGAGGTTTTCATGGATGACTTCTCTGTTTATGGGAAGTCTTTTGATGATTGTTTAAGCAATCTTGATCGAGTTTTGCAGAGATGCGAGCAAACAAATCTTGTCTTGAATTGGGAGGAGTGCCACTTTATGGTTAATGAAGGTATTGTTTTGGGCCATAAAATTTCTGAAAGAGGTATTGAAGTGGACAAAGCTAAGGTTGATGCAATTGAGAAAATGCCATGTCCTAAAGATATCAAAGGTATTCGTAGTTTCCTAGGTCATGCTGGTTTCTATAGGAGATTTATCAAAGACTTTTCTAAAATTTCTAGGCCTCTTACAAATCTTTTGCAAAAGGATACTCCTTTTGTTTTTTATGATGATTGTTTAGAAGCCTTCGAAACACTCAAGAAAGCCTTAATTTCTGCACCTATTGTTCAACCACCTGATTGGAACTTGCCTTTTGAAATTATGTGTGATGCTAGTGATTATGTTGTTGGTGCTGTTCTAGGACAAAGAGTTGATAAGAAACTGAATGTTATTCATTATGATAGTAAAACTCTAGACAGTGCACAACGAAATTATGCTACTACTGAAAAAGAATTCCTAGCAGTGGTGTTTGCTTGTGACAAATTTAGATCTTACATTGTTGACTCTAAAGTTATCGTTCACACCAACCATGCTGCTATTAAATATCTTATGGAAAAGAAAGATGCTAAACCTAGACTTATTCGATGGGTTCTCTTGCTACAAGAATTTGATTTACATATCACTGATAGGAAAGGAGCTGAGAACCCCGTAGCTGATAACTTGTCTAGGCTTGAAAATGTGCTTGATGACCCACTACCTATTGATGATAGTTTTCCTGATGTGCAGTTAGCTGCAATAAATGTTTCTAATAACACTCCTTGGTATGCTGACTATGCTAATTACATTGTTGCTAAATATTTACCACCTAGCTTTACATACCAACAAAAGAAAAAATTCTTCTATGACTTAAGACATTACTTTTGGGGTGACCCACATCTTTATAAAGAAGGAGTAGATGGTATTATTAGACGTTGTGTACCTGAGTATGAACAGGGACAAATCCTACGGAAATGTCACTCCGAAGCTTATGGAGGGCATCATGCTGGAGACAGAACTGCTCACAAGGTATTGCAATCTAGATTTTATTGGCCTACTCTCTTCAAGGATGCCCGTAAGTTTGTCTTATCTTGTGATGAATGTCAAAGAATAGGTAATATCGGTAAGCATCAAGAAATGCCAATGAATTATTCACTTGCTGTTGAACCATTTGATGTTTGGGGATTTGATTACATGGGACCTTTTCCTTCCTCTAATGGGTATACACATATTTTGGTTGTTGTTGATTATGTTACTAAATGGGTAGAAGCTATTCCAACCAGTAGTGCTGATCACAACACCTCTATTAAAATGCTTAAGGAAGTTATTTTCCCAAGGTTTGGAGTCCCTAGATATTTAATGACTGATGGTGGTTCACACTTTATTCATGGTGTTTTCCGTAAAATGCTTGCCAAGTATGATGTTAACCATATAATTGCATCACCCTATCATCCTCAGTCTAGTGGTCAAGTTGAACTTAGTAATAGAGAAATAAAATTAATTTTGCAAAAGACTATCAATAGGTCCCGGAAGAATTGGTCTAAGAAATTAGATGATGCACTTTGGGCTTATAGAACAGCATATAAAAATCCTATGTGTATGTCTCCTTATAAAATGGTCTATGAAAAAGCTTGTCATTTGCCTCTTGAGTTAGAACATAAAGCATATTGGGCAGTCAAAGAACTCAACTATGATTTCAAACTTGCCGGTGAAAAGAGGTTATTTGATATTAGCTCACTAGATGAATGGAGAACCCAAGCTTATGAAAATGCCAAATCATTCAAAGAAAAAGTTAAAAGATGGCATGATAAAAGAATCCAAAAGCGTGAGTTCAAAGTTGGAGAATATGTTCTTTTGTACAACTCTCGTTTTAGATTCTTTGCAGGAAAACTCCTCTCCAAATGGGAAGGACCCTATGTTATCGAGGAGGTTTATCGGTCTGGAGCTATCAAAATAAATAATGCCGAAGGTACTAACCCGAAGGTTGTTAATGGGCAATGAATAAAACATTATATCTCAGGTACGCCCATTAATGTTGAAAGTAATATTATCCAAACTTTGACACCGGAAGAACACATAAAAGAGTCCTTCCGGAACACTCCAGAATCGTGAAAATAAGGAGGTACGTGATACGGTAAGTAAACGGACTCCGAAAAATCCGCAAAAATATTTTTTGTCAGTTTTGGAATATTTAGAAAATTAGGAAAATAAGAAACTTCCAGGAAGCGTACCCTGGTGGGCACAAGACACCAGGGCGCGCATGGCTTGCCAGGCGCACCCAGGTGGGTTGTGCCCACCTGGGACACCTTCCGGACTCCGTTTTTCTTCCGTTTGCTTGTTTCCCGAGATAAAAAATCTTTATATACTCCCCGAACCTATTGACCACCATATCGCGGAGAAATCTTTTGTTCCCTTTTCTTGCTGTTTTTGGTCAGATCTATCAAGCCAGGCATCATGTCTTCCTCTTCCTCCAACAACATGGAAGAAGATGCTTGGTTGATGAAGATTGAGTTGAAGAGGGAGGAGCCCACGGAAGCCATCATGGGAGACAGGGGAAAGGAGGCTACCGTAGATCCACCCTCGGTGGCTGAGCAAGCACTGCCGGCCGAGGAGGAAGAAGAAGATATCCTTAAGCCTTACTATGCTCATCTTACCCCTACTGAGATTGCAGCCTTCCGGATCGTTGAAACAATCCGTGTGCAGAATAAATACCTCACTCGTGAAAATATTCTGCATCAAGAGCACATCATTTTCCTCCGGAGCATCATACGTAGATTGGAGAATCTCTTGATCGTGAAGGACAGGGTCTCTTCATCACCACCACCTTCTTCTTCATCACCAAAGGAAAATTGAGTTTCGGGTATGGGCACTCCCCTTGGCTTCCACCAAGCTTGGGGGAGGTGCCCCGGTATCGTATCATCCCCACTATCTTTTTGCCTTTACTTATTTTAGTTCGATCTTTTGCTTTAGATGAATAAAAGTTTAGTTCGATCCTTTCTTTTCGAGAGCTTGCTTAGTGGTCTATCCTTGTAATCGTGTGCAAGATATATAATAAAGTTTAGTTTGAGTTTTTGCTTTCTTACTTTCATGTTGCAATAAAAAAAGAGGGAAAGGAAATAAAAGAAAAAGATCATATGCTAATCTTATGGTAGGTGATGGCACCACATAAGGAAAAGTATGAGTAGAAAATTTTATTAGGGATTGACAAACATAGCATTGGTCAATGATGCGACTCATGAAAGAATTAATAAGGGAAGAGAAGATTCACATATAAATATACTATCCTAGAAATCTTTTGTGATTGTGAGCCCCCATCAAATTATTATATGCCAAAATTGTTGACGTTGGACAAGAAAGACAACGTAATGATTTATGCTTGTTCATATTCACATAGAAGTTATATTGTCATAGATCCTTCAACATGTGGTGCTTGCCCCTATCTTTGCTAGCCAAAAATTCCACACTAAGTAGAGATACTACTTGTGCATCCAAAAACCCTTAAACCCAAATCTTATTTTCAAGTGTCCACCATACCTACGTAGGGATTGAGCAAGATCCCTCAAGTAAGTTGTCATCGGTGCAATAAGGCAATAAAAATTGCTTCTAAAAGTGTGAGATCATTTAGTGTAAAGGAAAATTGAGCGTTGTACGAACTTGTGATGGTGAAGAATAAAAGCGACAGACTGCATAATAAAGGTTGCCATCACAAGGGGCAATACAACATGACGTTCTTTTGCACTAAGGGGTTGAGCATACAAACAAATAAGCGCATGGCTACCTCTGCTTCCCTCTGCGAAGGGCCTATCTTTTACTTTTATGCAAAGAGTCAAAGTTCTTCTCTCTTTTCCTTTTATTTTTATCCTTTGGCAAGCATCATGTGGCGAGGAAAGATCTAAGCACATATGTCCAGTTGAATATGGGTGGCATAAGTTATTATTGTTGACATCGCCCTTGAGGTGAATACGTTGGGAGGCGAAACTATAAGCCCCTATCTTTCTATGTGTCTGGCTGAAACGTTTTGCTCATGTGTATGCGGTGAGTGTTAGCAATCATAGAAGACTATATGATGGTTGAGTATGTGGACTTGCCTAAAGGCTCCGATACATCACCCTTCCTGAAAAGATGATGAATTGTAGTTGCAAAGTTGACTGAGAACATAGTTTGTTGGTTTCTAATAGAGTTTATGCTTTATACTTCAATTGTGTGATGAACTGCCACTTATTCATGAGAAGTTTATGATAAAAGTTCTATGATAAAAGTCTTATGTTTAAATTTGTTGCTGTTATAATAATCTACATGATGCTTCTATGTCCGTATTTTGTTTTTATCGACACCTCTCTCTCTAAGCATGTGGACATGTTTTTCGATTTCGGTTTTCGCTTGAGGACAAGCGAGATCTAAGCTTGGGGGAGTTGATACGTCAATTTTGCATCATGTTTTCCTACTGTTATTTATGATGTTTTTATGCATAATAATGCTTTTTGGAGTAATTCTAATGCCTTTTCTCTCATAATATGCAAGTTACACACAAAGAGGGAGAATTCCGGCAGCTGGAAATCTAGACCTGGAAAAGCTACGTCAGGCCACCTATTCTGCACAATCCAAACAAGCTGAAACTTTACGGAGATTTTTTATGGAATATTTGAAGAATATTGGAGCAAATAAGTACCAGAGGGGGCCCACCAGGTGGGCACAACCCACCTGGGCGTGCCAGGGAGCCCAGGCGCGCCCTGGTGGGTTGTGCTCACCCAGGCCCACCTCCGGTGCCCATCTTCTGGTATATAAGTCATTTTGACCTAGAAAAAATAAAGAGAGGACTTTCAGGACGGAGCGCCGCCGTCTCGAGGCGGAACTTGGGCAGGAGCACTTTTGCCCTCCGGCGGAGTGATTCCGTCAGGGGAACTTCCCTCCCGGAGGGGGAAATCATCGTCATCATCATCACCAACAACTCTCCCATCTTGGGGAGGGCAATCTCCATCAACATCTTCAATAGCACCATCTCATCTCAAACCCTAGTTCATCTCTTGTGTTCAATCTTGTTACCGGAACTATAGATTGGTGCTTGTGGGTGACTAGTAGTGTTGATTACATCTTGTAGTTGATTGCTATATGGTTTATTTGGTGGAAGATTATATGTTCAGATCCAATATGCTATTTAATACCCCTCTGATCTTGAGCATGATTATCATTTGTGAGTAGTTACTTTTGTTCTTGAGGTCATGGGAGAAATCATGTTGCAAGTAATCATGTGAACTTGATTTGTGTTTGATATTTTGATAGTATGTATGTTGTGATTCCCTTAGTGATGTCATGTGAACGTCGACTACATGACACTTCACCATATTTGGGCCTAAGGGAATGCATTGTGGAGTAGTAAGTAGATGATGGGTTGCGAGAGTGACAGAAGCTTAAACCCCAGTTTATGCGCTATTCCGTAAGGGACCGATTGGATCCAAAAGTTTAATGCTATGGTTAGAATTTATTCTTAATACTTTTCTCGTAGTTGCGGATGCTTGCGAGAGGGTTAATCATAAGTAGGAGGCTTGTTCAAGTAAGAACAGCACCTAAGCACCGGTCCATCCACATATCAAATTATCAAAGTAGCGAACACAAATCGAATCAACATGGTGAAAGTGACTAGATGAAATTCCTGTGTACCCTCAAGAACGCTTTGCTTATTATAAGAGACCGTTTTGGCCTGTCCTTTGCCTCAAAAGGATTGGGCTACCTTGCTGCACTTTTGTTACTACTATCGTTACTTGCTCGTTACAAATTATCTTGCTATCAAACTACTCTGTTACTTACAATTTCAGCACTTGCAGACATGTGACGACCCCGGCTTAATCGTGCACTAATCATACACGCAAATGCGCACGATCAAGCCTAAGGACTCACTTGAAGATATCACAACACAACTCTAAAACATAAAATAAAGTCATACAAGCTTAATATTACAAGCCAGGGCCTCGAGGGCTCGAATACAAGCTCGATGGCATACAAGCGTCAGCGGAAGCATTAGATATCTGAGTACAGATATATTACAGAGAGAGAGATAAGCCTTCACAGAGGCGGGGTAAAAATAAAAACTACGATCGAAAGGCGTAGGCCTCCTGCCCTGGACCCTCCGATCCTACTCCTGGTCGTCGAACGGCTCCTCGTAGTAGTAGTACTCGCCAGGCGGATAGTAGTACTGGTCGTCGGCTGGGGCTTCTGGCTCAGGGGCTCCGTCGTCTGGTGGCATCAAATGGAAAATGGGGGAAAAAGAAAATAAAGCAAACGTGAGTACTCATCCGAAGTACTCAGCAAGCAAGGATCTACACTACATATGCATCATTGTCAAAGGAATGGCTGTATATGTGGACTGGGCTGCAGAAATGCCAGAGTAGAGGGGGAAAGCCTAGTCCTATCGAAGACTAGCATCTTCAACAATCTTCGACAGTCTTGCAGCATCAGGAGAGAGCAGATGAACATAATGTAAAGTAGTAGTAATATCATCAACCTCGACCTGAGATCCTTTCTCGACTCCCTGCGAGAAAGCAATCCCAGAGCCGTACTATCCAGTTCTCACCACATGTTCTAGTTGTACCGATCGGGATACAACTCCGAGTGTCCGTTACCGTAGGACAGGCTATCGATAGAAGTTTCTTCCCTGCAGGGGTGCACCAACTTACCCACCACGCTCACTTAACTCTGGCCGGACACACTTTTCTGGGTCATGCCCGGCCTCGGCTAAGCAACACGCCGCAACCCGACCTAGGCTTATAAGAGAGGTCAGCACGCCGGACTAAACCTATGCCCCCAGGGGTCTTGGGCCATCGCCCCGGGAACTCCTGCACGTTACGGGGCCACCGAGAGCAGACCTAGCAACCCCTTATACAAGCGCGGTTGCATTACCAGTCCAACTCGGCGTGCGCCGCTCCTTACTGACGTCAAACAAGCTTCGGCTGATGTGTACGACGCAGAACGCCCATACTATGCCCACGTGATGGTTAGTGCTATCAGGCCAGAGGCCCCTCGGATCAAATATCCAAAACCGTAGTGGATTAGGAGCGCGCGGAAACGAGCAGAGACTCACGATCGATGTGACCCCGTCGCCCCGTCTCGAGGACTTGCGGCAAGGGCTAAGAATGCCCGGCCACGCCTCGTAGTTATCTCGCGGGCACCATCCAGGTCAACCCGACTCCACATCACTTCGCAATAAGCTCGCGCGGGTACCCCTCAGGGCCGACCCGTCTTTAGTATCGTGGTTCATAGTCAAGTCATAATATCCAAGGTAACTGTGTCGGACACCGAAGGGAACCCTGAGGAATCACCCTCGATGGAATTCCCGCTCGATGTTATCATCAAGGTGAACGAAGGAGGAATCACCCTCGAGGTCCACACTTGAGAGGTTGCGCGACGATGTCGTTATCGGGGGTGGTGTAGGAGGAATCACCCTCGCTTACCACGACCGAGTAACTAACCTACAAGGTTAACATCAGAAGTGCTAACGAGGTATCACCCTCGGCACTCGACGGTAACCCAGCAGTGTCGGCAACTAAGGGGTAGTGATGTGCGGTGCCAGGGTCTGGTCCTCAATCCCGATGATCGGGTCTTCTGATATCCAGCAGGGCAGTCGGGATCAAGTGGAGGTCTCTGTCGTGTCTCTACCCAGCCTATAATAATCAGTCTAGGATAACCAGTAAGGTAACAAAGCAGGGTACAATAATCAGGCTATGCAGCAGATATAGGAAAACAGTAGCAGTAGCAGTTCTAATGCAAGCATAAGAGAGAAGAGAGTAGGCGATATAGGCATGCTCAAAATGGGGGTGCTTGCCTGTTTGCTCGGGGGCAAGGGCAAGGTCTTCAGTAGTATCGTCGGGGACGTAGTCGTACTCCTGTGCGGTGTCTGCCTCGCGAGCTACGTCAACGTCGGGGTCTACCGAGAGAGAAGAGGGGGAAGAAACAGGTAAACATAATGCAAACAGATGCAATACGGTGCGTGTGATGCTATGATGCAGTGCAGGGTTGCCTAATTATGCATCTAAGTCATTTTAGTTATTTTTAGAATTATTCTGGGATTTAATATCCGACGTGTGTGCACTATTCATCTGCCGGATTCGGGTCCGGAGTTACGAGTTCTTCTACGTAGGAGGTTCCGATGGAGAAACAGACGGCACGATCAGACTCGTCTCGTCGTTCTGAGCAACTTTCATGTTTTAACTTTTTCGATCCGAGCTACGGTTTAAAAGTTATTAATTTTTAAAGATTATTTGAATTTCTGGAATTATTTTATTTATCAGAAAATGAATTATGACGTCAGCATGACGCGCTGCTGACGTCAGCAAGTCAACAGTCGGCTGACTAAGTCAAATATGACATGTGGGTCCAGTGGGACCCACATGTCAGCCTCTGTTTACCTAAACAGTGAGTTAAACTAATCTAATTAGCTAATTAGGCTTCTGGTCCCACATGTCATAGACTCATTAGGGTAATTAGTTTATTTTTATTTCTAAAATGTTTTAATTAGATTAACAGGGAGGTGGGGCCCATGTGTCAGCGACTGGGCCGGTCCAGTCAGCAGGGCTGATCGGTCAGCTGGCCGGTCGGGCCCCTGGGGCCCACGGGTCAGTGACCCAGGGCGACCCACGTGGCGGCCACGTCGGCGGCCGGCGCCGGAGTTGCGCCGGCGACCGATTCCGCGGCGGAAGATCGCCGGAGTGCTCGGAAATCGCCCACAGGGCTCGGTTCGAGCTGCGGTTGGGTGCGTTCGAAAGCCAGTGAACTCGCGCGTCGAGTGGTGGCACTTGCCGGACCAGGGGATGGCCGGAATCACGCCGGCGTTGAGGTTTGGCGGAAGCCGAAACCCGGCGGACTCGCGCGTGGTGATGCAGAGGCCAAAACGGGCTGCGCTCTACTCCTTCGGCATCTACTTGACGCCACGAACGCGACGGCGAGCCCGGTGGGTCGTGACGGCCACTGCTGCAACGGCCTCGAGCTCAACGGCGGAGCTCGGTTCGGGCGGCCATGGCGCGGCGGCTACGGAGGCGCAGAAGGCTAGGGGAGCGCGGGGGAAGGATGAGGGGCTGCTCACCGAGAGGCTACGTAAAGCCGTTGGAAGCTTAGGAGTGCAGAACGTCGGCGAATCGTTGGGGCTCGCCAGCGTCAGAGAAGAAAGGGGGCGGAGTACTCCGGCTTCATCAGGGCCTCCCCGCCTCCACTCGCGGTCGGAGTCGAAGGAGTCGAGGACGGCGGAGCTCGCAGGCGTGTTGGCTGAGCTCGGGGACGACGGTGGCCGCGTCTACGGCAAGGCCACGGCGACGGAGGCGCTCGGTTTCGGTGGATCTGGAGGAGGAGGAAGGAGGGAGAGGGCAAGCGAGCGAGGGGGAAGTGGATAGGGACGGAGAGGAGGCAGAGGGAGCTCCTCCTTATCCTCTCGCCTGGCCTGCGGCGTCGGGGTGTCGGCGCCGGAGCGGCGAGCGCGCGCTCGGCCAGGGAGAAGGCGACAGCGCGAAGGAGAGAGAGAGACTGGGCCAGATGGGCCGGCTGTCGGGGCACTGTGCACTTAGGCCCAGTGCACAGTGCCTCGTTGTATTTTTTTTCTGTTTTTGTTTTACCTTTTTCTTTATTCTTTTCTGTTCCAAAATAGCTAGCACACTTTAGCACTTTTGTAAAATGTGAGAGTTGACCCAAATATTGCAATGCAATATTATCTCTCACCAAAAAGTGGTTCGGACTGATTTGAAGTTTGTTTGAATTTAATATGATTTTAAATATATCAAATATCCTGTTTTTGGGTCTGTTCCAACTTGTTTGAGTCATTTATCCAACTCCAAACATTTTGATGTTGATTTTAGAAAGGTTTCTGGATTATTTACCATTAAATGAACATTTTTCCAGCAGTGTTTGATCAACCTTATATTTCACTTATGAATTTAAGTTGATTTTTAAAAATGGAGTTGATTTACTTTGGTTAACCACTATGTTTAATCACTGCATATGATATGACTTGGCATTATTAACAGCTGATCATGGTGGCTATTACATAGGGGTGTTACAAGTTCTCCTCCTCTAAAAGAAATTCTCGTCCCGAGAATTTAGGAGGTAGAAGGAAAGAGTCCGGGATATTCTTCCCGAAGATGATCCTCACGTTCCCAAGTGGCTTCATCTTCAGTATGATTCGACCATTGCACTTTTATGAACTTGGTCGTCTTCTGACGAGTACGACGCTCAGCTTCGTCGAGGATGCGGATCGGATGCTCCTTATAGGAAAGATCATCTTGTAGCTCGAGCATCTCATGATCCACTGCACGACGCGGGGATTCCTTGAAGCACTTACGGAGTTGCGACACGTGGAAGACATCATGAATATGGGAGAATTGCGGTGGCAACTCCAATTTATATGCCACCTGTCCCCGTCTAGCCACGATGCGGAAAGGACCAATATAGCGAGGAGCTAGCTTGCCCTTGATTCCGAAACGACGGGTGCCCTTCATTGGAGTGACACGAAGATAGGCTTGATCACCAGGTTGATAGATCACACCCCATCGCTTGCGATCATAATTACTCTTCTGACGGTCTTGAGCTGCTTTGAGATTCTCCCGGACAATTTGGACTTGTTCTTCGGCATGCTGAATGATGTCCGGTCCAACAAGAGGTCGTTCCCCAGTTTCTGACCAATTCAGAGGGGTTCGACATTTACGTCCATAAAGAACCTCAAATGGGGCCATTTTTAAGCTGGCTTGATAACTGTTGTTATAAGAGAACTCGGCATACGGGAGAGATTCCTCCCATTTCTTACCGAAGGATATAACACAGGCTCGTAGCATGTCTTCCAGCACTTGATTAACGCGCTCAACTTGGCCTTGAGATTGGGGATGATAAGCTGAACTCCAGGTAATATGAGTTCCCATTGCTTTCTGGAAACTTTCCCAGAAATGGCCGGTGAAAATGCTGCCACGGTCTGAACTGATTTCCTTGGGAATACCATGGAGTGAAACAATTCTGGAGATATATAGCTCTGCTAACTGACTAGCAGTAATAGTCTCCTTAACTGGCAGAAAGTGTGCAACCTTGGAAAGTTGGTCAACGACGACAAGATAGCATCGTGACCCTTCTGAGCTTGGGACAGCCGTGATGAAGTCCTTGCACTTTATCCCACTTCCCTAGAGGAAAGGAGCGGTTGCAGAATTCCATTCAGGGTTTCCTGATGTTCGGGCCTTCACCGCGAACGAACAAACGCAACTCGGCAACATAACGAGAATATCCCCTTCATCCTAGACCACCATAACCTTTGACGAAGATCCTCGATACATTTTGGTACTTCCCGTATTGATAGCAGCGGTGGTACATGGCCTTCCTTCATGACTTTGTCATTCATCATCTCGAAGCGAGGTACTACGCGCGGTCTCTGAATATAATGTACCATCTTCAGCAACGGAGACATCCCGATACTTTAGCAAGTGAAGCTCCTTCTTCACAGTCAATTTCACAGCATCTTTTGTGGCTTGCGCTTCTTAACAGCCTTCACAGGTCTGGCTGTACCACAAGTTCTTAAGAGAACCCTGGGCAGAATCGCAGATTCAGCTGAGTCGTCTGCTGAAGACAGGTTGGCTTGCTAACATGATGTTGTTGCAATATACTGCGACTCAGTGCATCGCCATTACATTAGCTTTGCCCGGGTATAAAAAAACCGCAGTCATAATCCCATAGCTTCTACCCTCGTTGTTGTCGGAGATTAAGATCCGGTTGAGTGAATAAGTTTTTCAGCTTTTGGTGATCGTTAATAGAAAATTTCACCACCGATACCCAGAAGGTAGTGTCGCCATTAACTTCAATGCATACATCACTGCGGCAAGTTCAAGATCATGCAACTGGATATTCTCGATCATTTGGACCGCAATTGACGTTAAGCATATGCAATTACTCTCCGCTCTTTGATTAGGGACGCAGCCTAATCCCCTGACGAGAGGCGTCGCAAATATATGAGCAAAGTCCTTTCGAGAATCAGGAGGAGCAAGCACCTGGAGCAAGTGAGCTTGTACCTGAAGGGTTTTGGAAACTTTCCTGACACTTTTGTCTGTCCACTCAAAACTTAACCAACAACGCCTTTGTGGAGCAATTAGTCAGGGGCTTGGCGATCTTGGAGAAGTTCTCTGAGAATCGGCGACAATAGTCTTTGGCTTAGACCGAGAAGCTTCGACCTGCTTGGCATTCTTCGGAGGAGTCCAGTCCAAGGCTAGCCTGAAACACGCCCGGGTTAAACGCAAGACCGTTCCTTGGGAAATCACAATGTCAAGTAGGTCACTTCCGGAAGCCAATTCGCATTTATAGACTTGGCATATATTGGTGTCTCTCGAATCCTCTCAGACTAGTCGAAGGGCTTTTCGCATGTTCTTCTTTGTCTTTCGAATAAACCATAATATCATCCAATATACCATGATGAATTGTCGAGGTAGTCCATGAATATATAATTCATTAACGGAGAAGGTAGCGGGATCATTCGTCAGACCAAATGACATGATGGTGTACTCGTATGAGCCACCTAACGAGTAACGAATTGCAGTCTTCGGAATATCCTCTTCGCTAACACGAATCTGGTGATAACCCAACCTCAAGTCGGTTTAGAAACACCGAAGATCCATCAACTCGCTGGATCCTACTCTCCGTGTGCCTCTGATGCACAGAATCGGTCCTCATCAATTGACAACTCGGAGTAATAATACAACTCAAGAGAAAGGTTAAACAAAACACTGGAAAGGAAAATGATTATCAGACTATCAGATCAAAGCCAGGAAATCGCACTGATCCAGCTCTCTCCGGGTGGATAGAAATTACGCGAACCTTAAATGTTCGACGTTTAGTAATTTTGGCAAAACCCGAATAGAAGAGAGGATAGAATCCCAGAGTAAAGAGGGGATAAAATATCCCGAATACCACCCCTTGGCGACGTGGGCCCGTAGCCACACACCAAGTTAGTAAACAATTTTTTGAACCACTAGACTCAACTTCGCCAAGGATTGGAAAGGGGAACTCCTAGAGGCAGTCGGCTCTGATACCAACCTGTGACGACCCCGGCTTAATCGTGCACTAATCATAACACCAAATGCGCACGATCACGCCTAAGGACTCACTTGAGATATCACACACAACCTTAAAACATAAAATAAGTCATACAAGCTTAATATACAAGCCGGGCCTCGAGGGCTCGAATACAAGCTCGATGCATACAAGCGTCAGCGGAAGCATTAGAATATCTGAGTACAGATATTATTTACCCGAGAGAGAGAGATGCCTTCAGAGGCGTGGGTAAAATAAAAACTACGATCGAAAGGCGGGCCTCCTGCCCTGGACCCTCCGATCCTACTCCTGGTCGTCGAACGCTCCTCGTAGTAGTAGTACTCGCCAGCGGATGTTACTGGTCGTCGCTGGGCTTCTGGCTCAGGGGCTCCGTCGTCTTGGCATCAAATGGAAAATGGGGGAAAAAGAAAATAAAGCAAACGTAGTACTCATCCGAAGTACTCAGCAAGCAAGGACTTACACTACATATGCATCATTGTCAAAGGAAGGCTGTTATATGTGGACTGGGCTGCAGAAATGCCAGAGTAGAGGGGGAAACCTAGCCTATCGAAGACACAAGCTTCAACCAAATCTTCGACGTCTGCAGCATCAGGAAAGAGCAGATGAACAATAATGTAAATGTTAGTAGTAGTAGTATTCATCAACTCCGACCTGATAATCCTTTCTCGACTCCCTGCGAGAAAGCAATCCCAGCCCGTACTATCCATTCTCACACGTTCTAGTTGTACCAGTCGGGATACAACTCAGAGTGTCCGTTCACCGTAGGACAGGCTATCGATAGAAGTTTCAGTTCTCCCTGCAGGGTGCACCAACTTACCCACCACGCTCGCTTTACTCCGGCGACACACTTTCTGGTCATGCCCGGCCTCGGCTAAGCAACTACCCGCCGCAACCCGACCAAATACTTACAGAGAGGTCAGCCACGCCGACTCAATATGCCCCAGGGGTCTTGGGCCATCGCCCCGGAACTCTCGCGTTTGCGTGGGCGGGACGAGCGACCTACAACCCCCTTAATACAGCGCGGTTGCGTAACCAGTCCAATCCCGCGCGCGCCGCTCAGTCGCTGACGTCCATTAGCTTCGGCTGAAGTATACGTCGACGCAGAACGCCATACTATGCCCACTGATGGTTAGTGCTATCGGGCCAGAGGCCCCCTCGTATCAAATATCCAAACCGTAGTGGATTAGGGCGCGCGGAAACGAGCAGAGACTCACGATCGATGTGACCCCCGTCGCCCCGTCTCGAGGACTTGCGGCAAGGGGCTAAGATGAGCCCGGCCACGCCTCGTAGTTATCTCGCGGGCACCATCCAGGTCAACCCGACTCCACATCACTTCGCGTTAAGCTCGCGCGGGTAACCCCTCAGGGCCGACCCCGTCTTTAGTATCGGGTTCATAGTCCAATTCATAATTCCAAGGTACCTGTGGTGTCCGGACACCGAAGGGAACCCATGAGGAATCACCCTCGATGGAATTCCCGTCGATGTTATCATCAAGGTGAACGAAGGAGGAATCACCCTCGAGGTCCACACTTGAGAGTTGCGCGACGATGTCGTTTCGGGGGTGTGTAGGGGAATCACCCTCGCTTACCACGACCGAGTAACTAACCTACAAAGGTTAACATCAGAGTTGCTAACGAGGTATCCCCCTGGCACTCGACGGTAACCCAGCATGTCCGTCAACTAAGGGGTATTGATGTGCGGTGCCAGGGTCTGGTCCTCAATCCCGATGATCGGGTCTTCTGATATCCAGCAGGGCAGTCGGGATCAAGTGGAGGTCTCTTCGTGTCTCTACCACAGCTATAAAATCAGTCTAGATAACCAGTAGGTAACAAGCAGGGTACAATAATCAAGGCTAGCAGCAGATATAGGAAACAGATAGCATAGCATGTTCTAATGCAAGCATAAGAGAAAAAGAGTAGGCGATATAGGCAGCTCAAATGGGGGTGTTGCCTGTTTGTCTCGGGGGCAAGGCAAGGTCTTCCAGTAGTATCTTCGCGGGACGTAGTCGTACTCCTGTGCGGCGTCTGCCTCGGGAGCTACGGTCCACGTCGGGGTATACCGAGAGAGAAGAGGGGAAGAACAGGTAAAACAAATGCAAACAAATGCAACACGGTGCGTGTGATGCTATGATGCAGTGTAGGTTTGCCTAAATATGCATCTAAGTCATTTTAGTTATTTTTAGAATTATTCTGGGATTTATATATCTGACGTGTGTCACTATTCATCTGCGGATTCGGGTCCGGAGTTACGAGTTCTTCTACGTAGAGGTTTCCGATGGAGAAACAGACGGCACGATCAGACTCGTCTCGTCGTTCTGAGCAACTTTCCATGTTTTAACTTTTTCGATCCAGCTACGGTTTAAAAGTTATTAATTTTTAAAGATTATTTGATTTTGCTGAATTATTTTTTTTATCAGAAAATGAATTATGACTTCACCCATGACGCGCTGCTGACGCATCAGCAACAGTCGGCTGACTAAGTCAAATATACATGTGGTCCAGTGGGTACCCACATGCAGCCTCTGTTACCTAAACAGTGAGTTAAACTAATCTATTAGCTATTAGGTTTCTGGTCCACATGTCCATGACTCATTAGGGTAATTAGTTTATTTTTATTCTAAAACTGTTTTTAATTAGATTAACAGGGAGGTGGGGCCCATGTGCAGCGACTGGGCCGTCCAGTCGCAGGGCTGACGGTCAGCTGGCCGGTCGGAGCCCCTGGGCACCACGGGTCAGTGACCCAGGGCGACCCACGTGGCGGCCACGTCGGCGGCCGGCGCCGGAATTGCGCCGGCGACCGATTCCGCGGCGGAAGATCGCCGGTGCTCGAATCGCCCACAGGGCTCGGTTCGAGCTGCGGTTGGGTGCGTTCGAAGCCAGTGAACTCGCGCGTCGAGTGTGGCACTTGCCGGACCAGGGATGGCCGAATCACGCCGCGTTGAGGTTTGGCGGAAGCCGCACCCGGCGGACTCGCGCGTGGTGATGCAGATGCAAAACGGGCTGCGCTCTACTCCTTCGGCATACTTACTTGACGCCACGAACGCGACGGCGAGCCCGGTGTGTCGTACGGCCACTGCTGCAACCGCCTCGAGCTCAACGGCGGAGCTCGGTTCGGGCGGCCATGGCGCGGCGCTACGGAGGCGCAGAAGGCTAGGGGAGCGCGGGGGAAGGATAGGCTGCTCACCGAGAGGCTCTTAAAGCCGTTGGAAGCTTAGGAGTGCAGAACGTCGGCGAATCGTTGGGGCTCGCCAGCGTCGAGAAGAAAGGGGGCGAAGTACTCCGGCTTCATCAGGCCTCCCCGCCTCCACTCCCGGTCGGAGTCGAAGGAGTCAGGACGGCGGAGCCTCGCAGGCGTGTTGGCTGAGCTCGGGGACGACGGTGGCCGCGTCTACGGCAAGGCCACGGCGACGGAGGCGCTCGGTTTCGGTGGGATCTGAGGAGGGGAAAGGAGGAGAGGGCAAAGCGAGCGGGGGGAAGTGGATGGGACGGAGAGAGGCAGAGGAGCTCCTCCTTATATCCTCTCGCCTGGCCTGCGTCGTCGGGGTGTCCGGCGCGAGCGGCGAGCGCGCGCTCGGCCAGGGGAGAAGGCGACAGCGCGAAGGAGAGAGAGAGACTGGGCCAGATGGCCGGCTTGTCGGGCACTGTGCACTTAGGCCCGTGCACTGTGTCCTCGTTGTATTTTTTTTTTGTTTTGTTTGTATACCTTTTTCTTTATTCTTTTCTGTTCCAAAATAGCTACAAACTTTAGCACTTTTGTAAATGTGAGAGTTGACCCAAATATGCAATGGCAATATTTCTCCACCAAAAGTGGTTTGGACTTGATTTGAAGTTTGTTTGAATTTAATATGATTTTAAATTCAAATATACCTTTTTTTTGGGTCTGTTCCAACTTGTTTGAGTCATTTATTCCAACTCCAAACATTTTGATGTTGATTTAGAAAGTTTCTGATATTTTTACCATTACATGAACATTTTTTCCAGCAGTGTTTGATCAACCTTATATTTCACTTGATGAATTTAAGTTGATTTTTAAAAATGGAGTTTGATTTACTTTTGTAACCACTATGTTTACATCACTGCATATGATAGACTTGGCTTATTACAGAGCTGATCATGGTGGCTTTACATAGGGGTTTTACAGACCCTTCCCTGACGAAAACACTTTCCATTTTCCTTCTGCTTTCCTCTTGGTTTCGACCTTTACTTATCGAAAGAGCTACTTGATCCCTATACTTGTGGGTCATCACCCACCACATGACACTCTGCGGTATCTTATCATAAGGCCCCTTCTCCAATGTCAATGACCACCATATGCAAGTCATTCTTTTGGCTCCTTGTCAAATCTCCTCCCATAAGTTGTCATACCAAGAAAATGGCTTCCATGGTCGACCTCTCGCATGAAACCAAACTTATTTTTGGTCACGCTTGTCATTCTTCTTAAGCGGTGCTCATGCACTCTCCCAGGCTTCATTGTATGCTCATCAGCTTAATTCCACGGCAATTAGTACAATTCTTGACCATCCCCCTTGTTCTTCTTGAAGATTGGTACTA